>CAUYRH010097237.1:0-33130 GCA_963574655.1 Perodicticus potto
AAGCTTTGTCTTCCATGTCAGAAATCCTTTCTTCTGCTTGCTCCATTCTGTTACTGAGGGATTCTACTGTGTTTCTCAGATCTTTGAGGGCTGCAACTTCTTGTCTCAATGTGTCAAAATCTTTGGTCATTTTGTCTTTGAATTCATTGAATTCTTAAGGCCCATCTTTTGGGTCATCTTTTGGATTACTGCCTGAAATTCTAATTCCATCTTTTCCTCCTTTCCACTGATCTTATTTGCTATCCAGACTCTGAATTCGACTTCTGAAATCTCAGCCATTTGCTTATGTAAGGGATCTTGTGCTGTATCTACCTTGTCCTTCCTTGGGGGAGTTGATCTACTCTGATTATTCATATTGCCAGAGTTTTTCTGTTGATTCCACCTCATGATTGTTTTTCACTGTAGCCTATGACCGTCCTCAGAGTTGGGGAGGTGTCTCTCCTAGATTAGACCCCAGCAGGATCACTCTGTTGTTGCTGGATCTTTATAGGGAGTGACCCTGTGTGGCTCCTTGGGGACTGCCCCACCCAGGGAGTTTTGGCTCCGGAGTTTCAGCTCTGGAGTGTGGCATGCCCAGATCAAGGAGCTGGGTGTGGGATGGGGCACCCAGTGGCCTTTGCAAGGAGCCCATGCCTCCAGCAGTCTCTGACTTGGGAGGAGGGCTCCAGAGGGAAGGCTGCGGGCCTGGGGCACCGATTGGAGCCAGGCAGGGTCCCGACAGGCAGCAGGCCGAGGTCAATCGGGGCACAGATTGGTACCACATGGGAGTCCCAGCAGAGTTCCTGGGCATTATTGGCAGCAGGCCAAGGCCTAGCAGGGTTCCAGTCAGGGCCCCTCGGGATTCCTGGCGGAGTGGAGTTCCTGGCCGCTGTGGGTGGCAGTGCGGAGCTGGGCGGGCCAAGGCTGGGTGGGGCACAGATCGGCACCAAGAGGGAGTCCCGGATGACTTCCTGGCTGCTGCTGGTGGCAGGCCGCCAATCCCAGTCTTGTGGGAGTCCCAGCGGAGTTCCTGGCTACTGCTGGCAGTGGGCCAAGGCCCAGCGGAGAGCCAATCATGGCCACTGTGGGTGTCCCAGTGGAGTGGAGTTCCTGGTTGCTGTGGACAATGGGCTGGGGGCATAGATTGGAGCCAGATGGGTGGCTCGGTGGACAGCAGGCCAAGGCCGGGTGGGAATCCCAGCGGACTTCCTGGCCACAGCTGGCCCAGGCCCTTTGGGGTGCCAAGCGGGGCGCTGGAGTCCCTGTGGAGTTACTGGCCATTGCTGGTGGCAGGCCAAGGCTCAGCGGGGTGCCAATCAGGCAGCGCAGGTGTCCCCGTGGAGTGGACTTCCTAGCCACTGTGGGCTGCGGCCTGAGGCAAGGATCGGAGCTATGCGGGGTCCTGGCAGTCGGCAGGCCAAGGCTGGTCGGGGCACAGATCAGCAACAGGAGGGAGTCTCAGCAGACTTCCTTGCCACTGCTGGTGGCGGGTCAAGGCCCGGCAGGGTGCCAATTGAGGCCACTCATGGGTCCCAGTGGAATGGAGTTCCTGTCCACTGTGGTTGGTGGGCCTGGGGCACGAACCTGGGTGGGAAGGGTTCTCAGCTGGTGGCAGGTGAGGCAGGGCAGGGCACAGATCGGCACCATGTGGGAGTCCCAGCAGACTTCCTGGCCACTTCTGGCTACGGCCCTGCGGGGTGGATATCAGGGCTCACAGGAGTCCCAACAGAGTTCCTGGCACCAGGGCAAGGCCTGGTGGGGTCCCTGCAGCGTCCCTGGCCTGAGGGCTGGCAGGGGCTCAGTGGGGCCTGGGAGTCTCTTACCTGGCAGGCCACCTGGTCTGGCAGATAGCGAGGGTGGGTGCTGCTCAAGTCCTCCCCCTTCAGTTTCAGCAGAGGTACAGCTACTGGTGCATTAGGTAAGGGGGGAACGGAGTACGGGAAGTTCAGAATGGCAGAAAACTTCAGTTCAGTTCTTATGCCTGAAGCTTGGTCTCTGGAAGTCGCAGCTTGCCTCTGAGGTGACCTGCAGCTATCACCTCTCTCTCTCTCTTTTTCTCTCTCTCTCTCTCCCTCCCCCCTTTCTCTCTCTCTCTCTCTCTCAGCTGGGCTCCCAGTCTTCAGTTCAATTGGGCAGTTTCTGGAGGTTATCTTTCCTTTTGGACAGAAGCCTCTATCGGAAGCTGCTTCCAGTTGGCCATCTTGCCCCTCCCTCCGAGGCACAGTTTTTGAGGCATTCTATATTCAACTTATTAACATTATTCAAATAAAAGATATGCAATAATTCTGATATCAGTGAGGCAATAGATCAAAAGTCAAAGGAAAGTGAGGCATGTGAATTGTATTATTTTTTTTTCAGTTTTTGGCCAGGGCTGGGTTTGAACCCACCACCTCTGGCATATGGGGCTGGCGCCCTACTCCTTTGAGCCACAGGCACCGCCCAAGGCATGTAAATTGTAGAAATTGAGAGGCACTTCAGGATAGAGGGTACGTGGAGATTATACAGGATTTCATGGACCCAGAATGCTGGAAAGACAATCATGGAAGAAAATATGAACTTACTTAGGAAATATGAAGTAGTTTAGGAAAGTTGAAGGATAGTTGATGGCTATGGAAGTGGTCATACAAGAGATTGGGGACAGTATGGTGATGTAGAAACAGAAAGGGTATGGTACATAATACTTTCCCTCACCCATCATAAGGGTGATGCCTGCCACTCCTATAACAAAAGACAGAGAAAAATATAACATGTTTATTTAATCAAAGTTTAACATAATACAGGAACCTTCAGAATGAATACTTAAGGGAACACTCTTCATTTATATGCTTAGATTTGATGAAGAGTAGATGGTCATGTGGAAAAGTGACTGTATAAGAAGGAAATGATTTAATAATAACAGACCAAGTGGGGAAATCCAGCAAGGGCTATCCTGCTTCTTCTTGACCTCTCTGTGTGACATTCCTTTCTGTCTAGTATAAGGCAGGACCACTTCTGGAATGAAAGTTTTATGATCTACTTCCAAACAAGGTAAGACAGAGAATTTTTTCTTTTTTTTATGGAAAGCTCTTACACAAAAATGTGGGGTGAAGGTTACAGTAATATTTTTCGGTTTTACAGCTGGCTTTGGAAGAGAGGGTTTCTGGTTTCTGTGGGGAAGAGGAAATCTTGTTTTTGTTGCTTGTCTTGGGGAGAACTGGAAGCAGGAGAAAGGAGGGTGAGAGGTTGGAAAGGCTTTGCCTCTGAGGCCCTTCCAATATCCTTTAGTTCAAAGTACTCAACCAAAACACCATACTTTGGGATATCATTTTCTGAGTCTCCAAAAAGAGGGATATTAGTCTATGTATCATCATTTTATATGATCCAATAGGCAGTGGGAAACTAAGGTTTCAGAGAAGTTGACAAATAATTTTTATGATATGATAACAGAAATGTGTAAATTTATAGTAGAATGATTGTACAAAATTAGTGCTAAACTCTAGCTGTAAAATAGAATAGAATAAATAAAAACATGAATTTGGAGATTAGTAAGATCTGAGGTGAAATATGGTATCTTCCATTGGTGAGTGTTTTAACAATTTCCTCAGTCTCTGTAGATTCATTTCCAGTATAGGTGTGATTAGTAGGGACCTCAATGTCACTCTGAGGATAAGTAAAATTAATATATTTAATTCAGGAAATGTTAAATCTTACTTAAATTGGCAACATTAAGGAAATAAATAAAGATGGTTGCGGTAACAATGGAAAAGTTGAGATGGCAAATGTGAAAGGCATCGCAGAGGTAGAGGATGCATCTAGGACCCCTAAATAAAATACTTATTTTTAACACTGGGATGAACTAGATGAATAATTGGTCCTTAATGACCATAACTAAACTTCATTTTGTTTTAGACCAATATTCTTTTTAAATAAATAGTATTTCTGATATTAGGAAATAACTTTGACTTTAAAAAAACTGCTAATTTGTAAGTTTTCTAATATATGGAATGTATACAATAAGAAATACATAGAATGCCTACAATACAGATTAAAGGTGTTTAAAAATAATCATATAATAGTATTTCAGTTGAAAAGTTCTTTTTTGAACTATAATCATGAAGGTATTGTACAATTATCTAGTTCCTACTTAACTTCAGTAGCTTCCATGAGGGTAGCAGACCCTATTTTTGAAACATCTGCCACAAATCAAGCAGAATCATTCATGGGGTTTGAATTTGATCTCTCTTAATAGCCTAAGATAAATCCATAGGTAGCAAAACAGGTTGAGCCCTTAGAAAAGGTAGACGAATACAAAGCTGCAGACAACAGCATCATTAGCCTTATGTTCATCAGATGCTGATGTAAAAATGAGACATTAAATGAGTGTGAAAAACTAAACTCAGCACTGACTTACAATTTTGATAAAGGGTAGTTAGGAGTTGATAGTGCACTAATTATTGGTTCATTTATTATAATAATTAATAGTTCATTATTGAATTAAGCAGTAGATTTCAAATGAAAACCTGTTAGATTCTCAATTATATTGGAATTTGTTTTAACTTAGAGTAAACTTTTTTAAATCATGAACACTAAAAATTTTGCCTGAAAGAGAGTGTTATTTCCGCTTTCCTGTTAAAAATTCTATAAACATGCATATACAGAACTAGAAACAAATTTTGCCTCAAAATTTCAGATACTGACCATTTTATAAAATTGATTAATATTTTCAGTTTAACCACAGCACACATAAGATCAATTCAGGTTTATTTATTTTCTTTTCATTGCAATGAGATGGATAACGATTATGCAAACTAATGGCCCCATCAAAATTTCGTGTGCTTTCCGGAACATTTGAAGATATTCCTTCTTTCTGAATAATCAGATAATATTTATTATAGATATAGCTCATTAGTTTCAAACCGTCTGATGCTATTTCAATTATTTTAGTTATAAAGTTATGTAATTTTTTTCTTTTAAAAATTATACCCTTTTATATTTTATAATTAAATTTAAATTTTTTTACAACTTATGAAAGGATTATGTTTAATGAAAAAGATAATCCTGTTAGCATGATATGCTCAATCATAAGTTTTACTATGAAATATGACCAGAAGTATCCTCCAGGATAAAAGATGTTTCTTAAGAAAACAAGTATTTTTTCCTATTTTCAATACCTATTAGTTTTTCTGAATCATGAAATTATCTTTGTAGTATGTGACTTACTCTATTTTACAATCTTCCTTACTGGATTTGATTTTTAAATGCTACTTAATCTAACATTTCAGTGCAAAATAACTCATTAACCTTTCATTCTTTCAAATATGCTAACATTTAAAATGTACACAATATTTTACATTTGGTAATGCATACTATGTAAGATGTTTATGAGATTCAAATATAATGTATCCCAGATTGCTCATTTGAGCAAATTAATTTAGGTTTTAAAGAACTATGCAGTAAGTACTAGCTTTTCTTCTTTCTCTTTCATTCTCTTCCCTTTTACTCTGTTATTCACTCCTTCCTTTTCTTCTCTATCTCTTTATCCTATTCCTAAGATAAACAGATGATAGGTATGTAGATAGGTCAATAGATAAACAGGTAGATAGATACAGAGATATGCATACTAAAATTTACCTGAAAAAAATCTTCCATTAGTTACAAGTTTCAAGATGTTCTGCTGATCCAGGTTTATAGTTTATAAGAACCATATCTTGTTATTTAGCCATTTAGTTAAAAGAATACACATATAAAGTTACTACAAATACTCACCGTGTAACAGCAATTCTTTTTAAGTTTGAGCAAAGTCCATTTAGTGCAATCTACATCATGAGAATGTTAAATTCTTTTAAATGCAGCAAATAACCGAAAATCCAACTTGCCCCTTAACAAATGATGAAATGTTTCTTTTAACATTGAAATCTAGGGAGATAGTAAACGTTTAGTGTAGGTAAGCACTGAACCTATTTGTCTATAAATCTCTATATTGGTTCTTCCTTCTTACCTACATTGGCTTATCCTCACTTTGGTAGATTGATTGCTTATAGCAATTCTCAACATGGCATATGAACACACATAGAAACCTTCAGAGACAGTCAAAAGAACATCTTCTGAAAAGAACGTCTTCTGCCTGTGTCTCTTTCTTAAGAATAATGCAATTCTCAGAAGCCTACCAATAAATTTCCTTTCACATCTTAATGGCCAGAATTGAGTCACTTGCACATTTCTAAATGAATTTCCATTAGGAAGGTTGAGACTACCAAATCAGACTTCTATATTCAACTCCCAACTCTTAGAGGTGAGGACAAACTAGTTATCCCTTGAGACACCATGGAAAAAGTATGCATACTTCAACAATATTAGGAATGTTCAACCATATTCATTTAGGAATTAGGAAGCAGATAGAATGGAGATGGCAGGCAAACTGCTTAGAATTCTGCCTTCTCAGATGAACTCTTTTTCCCATTATCCTTCAAAGATTCTAGATCTGCCCTCTAAGGCCACATCTAAAATGGGCCTTTTGCCTTTTGAGTGAAGTTTGGTGACAGAGAATTTGCCTTAGGGATTGAACTTTTGAGGCTAGCATCACTCAGCCTCGGTCTCTTTGGCAACACAGAAATCCACAAGTACCTTCTCAGGCATTTGGTCCTCCCCTAATTCCGTGATATAATACAATGGTCAAAGTGATTACAAGTATTCAATATTTAAATGTCCATGCATTATTTACACTATCTTTTATGAGTAGCTCCTCTCCCTGCCTCTCTGTCTTGAAGGAGTAAAAGTCACCTTGAGTGTAACTTGCTTTGCATTACAACTGGCCGTTCATAGCCCAGAAACAAAATGAGTACAAGAAGATATTTGGTGGAGACCTGGAAATCTAGGGCTGTTTTTCTTCCAGTTAAGGATCCTATTTTTCTGCCTTTGCTGCCTTAAATTTAGTTTCCCCATCTTGAGAGCTTAGTGGACTTTAGGTTAGCTCCAAGGCAGACAACACATAGAAAAGTCCTCTCTCAAACAGGTAATTTTTGTCTTTTTCCATTGAGTTAGGCCCCTCACTTAGTCTCTTTGCCAGACCTACTAAAGACTGAGAAATACTAACAAACCATAATACCTTGACATTTTTTCCTCTCCAGCTTTGGTAGAAAGTAATTTATATAACCAAGTGAAACAAGGGTACTCAAATGCTTCTTGTCACTTAATACTGGTCATCAACTTCCACAGTACAAAAAAAGGGCCCCCCACCCAATATCCTTCATGCTACAAATTCTACATTTTAGGTCTATGTTTGGGAACACCCCATTTCTTGATCCAAATTTGGTTCCAGCTAAGATATTTTGGCTTGAGATAACAGAAAATCTGGGCTCAACATGACTCAAAAATAAGAACATGTATTTTCAAACACAGCATGACTTAAGTTCTAGGCATGAAAAAATTAACAGTCATGATCACAAACTAAAATCGTGCACTAAAGTGATCCATAGAATCTGGGACTGGAAAGCACCCATTCCAGTGAAGATAACAGCCCCTAAGTAACAACAGTTTCCAAGGGCAGAGGTGACAGGTGCACAACAATCAACATCAGTGTCCCAGCCAAGTGGCTGCTACAGTACTAAATGTGTCTGCTCTATTTTTAGCAGCAGGGGAGCACAAGGGAGGAGTTAGGAGATTTTTTTCCCTGTGATGCTGGCTGAGGCTTATTATTTCTGATCATTTCCCAATTCTTGTTCTGCTGTCTTTCCAGCAACCAATAAATTCATTCACTGCTCAAATCAATGTGTTTCAATTACTTGCAACCAAGACCTAAGATGCTAGGGTAAAAATGCATTATTTAAATATTACTTTCTAACAAAGAGTTAAATAATAAAAATAGTAAAATTAAACAAGTCAATATGAATTAGACAGTAACAGAAGAAGGATTATGTGCTCAAAGAATAGAAGAAGTAAGAAGAGAAAGAGGTCAATAACACTGTAAATGATATTTATACAACCTAGCCATTGAAATTAAATGTCTGCAAAAAAAACTTTTGCTATATAGAGGATTTACAAATCAAAAAGATGACCATATGCTAAATAACATTTTTAAATGGACCAAAGACACCAACAGCAATTGAAAAATGCAATTTTTAAAAAGAAAATGGTCCCTCATTAGGGATCAGTAAATAGTAAAATAAGAAAGTGACCCCTAAATTAAAAAATAAACAGCAATGATTTACTATTTTAAATTTAACAAATGGAACCTTTTCAAAATGTTAATCAGTTCTCATAAAGATCTGCAAAGACTAAATCTTCATGACTTCAAAAATACCATAATTCAGTGTAAAATTTTTTAAATGTGTCTAATCAATATATCGAGCGTAAAATTTGTTTGTACTCTTAGACTCATTGTGCCTCTAGGCATTTAGCATTCATCAAAGATACGAGGATAAAAATGTTCAAAGATAAATGAACAAGAATACTTATTCTTAATAGTATTAAAATTTTGGAAGCATGAGAAATATGCAATGACAAAGGAATCACTGAATCAGAGTTCATCTGAAATGCAGCATGAAATATTCTAATACTACTTTTTTAAAAAGTCTATTTTTCAAAGAATAATCATTAGCATGGACTATTAATCAGAAATAAATATTAAGTGAAATATCCAGATGCAAAATTTTAATTAAAATGTTATTATACTGTAATGAAAATGAAATTGATTTAAAACCAAATAATAATTACCTCTTATTAGTAAGATTTCAAGATAGTTCACTTCTTTTTACTTTACTATTTTTTCCTGAATGAGATGTGTGGATTTTGAAAAGTTTATTCAATCTGCTTTGGTAGTTATTTTTATTGTATAAGGTATACAGCATGATTTTTTATATATTTACCTTGATATACATAAATATAGTGAAGTGATTGATCACCACAGTTAAGCAAATTAACATATTCATCATCCTATATAGTTACCTTCATTTTTGTATGTGTTAATAAAATCAACTCTCTTGGCAAATAACCAGTACACAACACAATATCAATTGTTATTACCTATAATGTACATGTTGTAGATTAGATTCTTCATGCAATAAATTTCAGATAGATAATGGATAGATGGGTTTTATATTGTTCATTATTGCTTATAAGCATTATGTAAGGGCTAACAAGTTTTCAAACTCATCCTAGGAAAAGTGATACATATCTCATTGCTGAACATTAGTACAGTCACCTTCAAAATACTCCCCTTGTGAAATTATGCAGTGCCTCATTTACACTTCCGAGCAATTTTGGTATTCTTTTTCTGAAATGATCATCAGCACTATCATTGTATAGTACACAAAAACACACAACTATGATAATGAACGTCACTCATCACTTAGCAAGACACTACCACATGTTCACAGGAACACGGGCGAGACACTGATTTACCAAACTTATAACACCTTACTGAATTGTTTGAGCAGTGCCTCCAATACTGTAAGCTTTCAATGGCAAGTTCACAAACTTAACTGTCAGACACTTTATGATGACAGCTCTGGTGGTCATTCCGGAAAGAGTTCCAAAATTGCTTTGAAAGGTGGACTAGGTGCTGGCATCGGTGCATAGTTCCCCAAGAGAAGTACTTCAAAGGTGACTGTAGTGTTATTCAGCAATGAGGTATGTAAACCTTTTTCTAGGATAAGTTCACGAACCTAATTGTCACTGGAAATCAACTGACGTATAAAATTCAAGTACTAAAACTAGGATATATATTTTTGCTAGTATGTGATTTTTTTAAGTAACATATTTTATAAATGTAGTTTAATTTTTCTACAGAAACAACATAGTAAGGAATCTCATAAAAATGGAAGCTATTTCAAATGTCTGAAAAACAAATATAAACTATTTTAATGAGAATATGAAAACCTTAAAGAAATTGAAAGACAACCTGAACTCTGGAAATGTGGTGCCTCCAGATTTATTTTCATTTCTCAGAACTGCATTGGCTATCAGGATTTTTTTCTGGTTCCATATAGAATGAAGTATTACTTTTTTCAAGTTCTTAAAAGTACAACATTGTTATTTCTATGGCCATTGTCTTAAATCTGTAAGTCACTGTAGGTAGTATGGACATTTTAACAATGTTGATTCTTCCCAGGCATGAACAGAGTGTGTTCTTCCATTTGTTAATGTGTTCTATTTCTTTTCTTTCATATTCTTTCTGTAAAGATCCTTCATGTCTTTTGTCAGGTATATTCCCAGGTATTTCATTATCTTGGAAGCTCCTGTGATGGGTCTTGCATCTTTAATTTGATTCTCAACTTGACTGTTATTGACATAAATGAAGGCTACTGATTTGTGGACATTGATTTTGACTCCCATGGCTATAATGTATTCCTTAATCATTTCCAGGATACTTGTGTTTGAATCATGAAGGTTTTTTAAATATAAGATTGTATAATCAGCAGCAAAGAGTGAGGATTTGACCTCTTCTGTCCCCATTTGAATACCCTTGATATTGTTCTCTGGCCTGATTGCATTGGCTAGAACTCCTAGCACCATGTTGAATAACAGTGCTCATACTATATGCCCACAGGAGAGAAAAACACAATTAAACTCAAGGAGGGGAAGAGAATGGGGAGTAAAAAAAGGGGAGAGAAAGGAGGAAGGGGGATTGCTAAATTCTCACCTAATGTGCACATGTAGTGGTATATAACACATTCTCTGGGTGAAGGGCTCAACTACAACTTGAACTTTACCTAACAAATGCAAACAACATAACCTAATCATTTGTATCCTCACAATAGGGAGCCTGTGGCTCAGTCAGTAAAGTGTCAGCCCCATATACCGAGGGTAGTGGGTTCATAACCCAGCCCCGGACAAACTGCAACAAAAAAAATAGCCGGTGTTGTGATGGGCATCTGTGGTCCCAGCTACTCGGGAGGCTGAGGCAAGAGAATTGCCTAAGCCCAGGAGTTGGAGGTTGCTGTGAGCTGTGTGATGCCACGACACTCTACCAAGGGTGATAAAGAAGAAATTGAAAGACAAATGCTTTAGTATAGCTAAAATATCCTAACATACTTTTATAAGAAAAAAACTCCACTGCATTATGAAAAAATGGTTTGTACTTTTATATGTTATAGATCCAAAAATATTTCATACAAATTTAGAATATCAAGAGTCATCTTCTCTTTCCTGATTCATATGATCAGTACACAGTTGCTTTAATTTTCTTTTCATGTTAGCTATTAACTTGCTTAATTTGGGGGACATTTTATTCACAACTTTATCTTTACCAGAATTTCATTTTTTTAGTTGGCACAAGACACATGCCTTCAACCATCAAGAATTTTTAGGTTTTTGTTTATATTTGTGTCATGGTCCCTAACTTTACTTTAAAACCTCAAATTTATTATTTTAAGTTAGACCAATTCCTTATAAGCTTTCCTTTTTGCTATTATTCTGGAATTTTTCTATATTTTATTACTGGGTTTCTTAAAGTCCAACTGTTTATTTTTCTCAACTTTTTAAGATTTTAGTAGAGTACATCTTCAAATATTTTTCCAAAATTTGGAAGTGTTAGCTTTCTGATATTCAGCATTTCTGGTATGAAGTCTAACTAGACTTAAAGTCATTCCTCTATCTAGAAGAAAGTTCATTTGTTTTTGCTTTTTCTGAGAGCTTTCAGATTTTCTCTCAATCCTTGCAGGTCTGCAATGTCAACACTATATGACTAAGGGCAGGTGGGGGAAGAGACAGGATGATGTACGTGTGTCAGAATTTCTTCCCCGTGTTGTTTTCTTTCATTGTTGTTACTACTTGAGTTGTCCTTTTGCATTAGATTGACTGTTGTAAAAATTTGAAAATTTGTATTTATTCTTCTCTATCAGCCTTCTTTTCTCTGTCTATAATTCTTTATTAGCCTAATATTGGATACTTTGTATTTGGCTTCCAGTTCTATTATCATTCCCTTTTTTCTATTTCTTTGTCTCTCATCTGTATGCTGGTAAATTTTCTCAAATTTATTGATTTATCCTCTGAGTTGATACTACTAATAGATTTTATAGCCCTCCTGGTAAATGTGAGTCTTTAGCAACTTCCTTTTTTATTTTAGGAGCTCTGTTTTTTTATATGAAATACCTGTATCTGTATAAACGCTATATACATATATACAATTATATGAAAAAATGTATAAATGTATACATATGTTTTTATATAACAAGATACACAGCATAAAGGCCACTAAATATATAAAATTCATATGTATGTGTAGGTTTGAGAAGATATTGTATTTAAAAGACATGAAAATGTTTAGGGATGGAGGGAGGATAAAGGGGCTTCACGGAGGTAGAAGAGAATTATTGCCTTCTGGACAAGAAAGTTAGAAAGGGCCTAGAAGCAAAATAAGGAATTTTGGATAAGTATGACCTAGTTAACAAAGTATGTGCTATTCCTGCAAAATGTAACTTCTAGCTGTAATCCATGTCCTCTAGCCTGTGAATGATCCCCCCATAAAACAGACAATAATGGCCGCAATAAAACAAAGACAAGGATCCCCTTCACAGAACAATGCACATCATAGTTGCCACAAACATCATGAGCTTAATAGATGTCATACCATTGCTAGTAAAAAAACAATATACAAAGTAAACAAAATTGTGTCTCTTCATACTGGTCAAGAAAACAATACAACAAGAGGACATTTCAATTCTAAATATTTATGCACCCAATGTAAATGCTCCCAAATTTATGAAACAGACCTCAAGTGGTCTGAGCAATTTATGACACCCTACAACACCATAGTAGCTGGGGATTGTTAACACCCCGCTTATAGAGCTGGACATGTTGATCCTCTAAACAGAAGCTAAACAAAGATATAAGGGACTTAAATGCAGCCCTCCAATAAATGGGCTTAATAGACATATACAGAACACACCATCCCAAAGCTAAAGAATATACATTCATCTCATCAATCCATGGAATATTCTCCAAAATAGATCATATCCCAGGACCCAAATCAAACCTCAATAAAATCAAAAGAATTAAAATTACCCCTTACATCTTTTCAAACCACAGGCAGAACTGTGGTGGAACTGTGTGGAATAAAGGTAGAACTCAACTCCAACAAAAATTTCATACTTACATAAAGGCATGGAAACTAAACAACCATATGCTGAATAACTACTTGGTCAAGGAAGAAATAATGGAAGAAATTTTTAAATTCCTCGAACATAACAACTGTGAAGCTACAAGTCAGCAAATCCTGTAGGATACTGCAAAAGCAGTTCTAAGAGATAAATTTATCACAGTAGATGCCTACATCTGAAAAATAGAAAGAGAGCACATCAACAAACTAACAAAACATCTTAGGGAAATGGAAAAGGAAGAACTATCTAACCTCAAACCTAGCAGAAGAAAATAAATAACTAAAATTAAATCAGAAATAAATGAAATTAAAAACAAGAAAATTATTCAGAAAATGAAATAAAAAGTTGATTCTTCAAAAAGATAAATAAAATTGATAAACTACTGGCCATATTAACTAGAAACAGAAAAATAAAATCTCTAATAACCTTGATCAGAGATGAAAAATGGGAAAAACAACTGATATCACAGAGATACAAGAGATTATCTTTGAATACTAAAAAAAAAACTCTAGAAATTTGAAATTGAGGAAGAAATGGACAATACCTGGAATCACACCCTCTCCCCCGTCTTAACCAAGAAGAAAAAGATCTCTTGAACCAACCAATATTAAGCACTGAGATCAAAGAAACAATAAAAAGCTTCCAACAAAAAAAAATGCCCTGAACCAGATGGCTTCCCACCATAATTTCATTGAACCTTCAAAGAAGTGCTTATACCCATACTGCAAAAACTATTCCAAAACATTGAGAAGGAAGAATCTTCCCCCAATATGTTCTATGAAGCAAATATTACTCTGATACCAAACCAGAAAAGACCCAACTAAAAAGGACAACTACAGATCACTTTCACTAATGAATAGAGATGCAAAAATATTCAATAAAATCTTAGCAAATAGATTACAGTTACTCATTAAAAAAATTATACATCATGATCAAGTGGTCTTCATCCTAGGGATGCAAGGCTGGTTTAACATACACAAATCCACAAATGTAATTAGCCTATCAATAGAAGCAAAAACAAAGGCCATACCATCCTATCAATAAATGCAGAAAAAGCATTTGATAATACTCAGCCTTCTTTTCTAATTAGAACACTTAAGAATATAGGCAAGGCACATTTCTTAAGCTGATAGAAGCCATCTATGACAACCCACAGCTAACATCATACCAAATGGAACAAATTTGAAAGTTTTTCCACTTAGAACTAGAACCAGACAAGGATGTCCACTATCACCACTACCATTCAACATAGTGCTGGAAGTTCTAACCAATGCAATCAAGCAAGAGAATAATTTAAAAGGCACCCAAATGGGGACAGAGGTCAAACTCTCCCTTTCGCCAATGAGATGATCTTATACTTAGAAAACCCCAGAGACTCAACCATAAGATTCCTAAAAGCGATAAACCAATACAGTAACATCTCAGGGTATAAAATAGATGTCCACAAATCAGTAGGCGTTGTATATGCCAATAACAGCCAAGTTAAGAAACTAATAAAAGATACAATTCCTTCACAGCAGCTTCAAAGAAAATGAAATATCTAAGAATACCTAATAAAAGAGGTGTAGGATCTCTACAGAGAGAATTATGAAACCCTAAGAAAAGAAATAGCAGAGGATATTAACAAATGGAAGAGCATACCAGGCTCCAGGCTGGGAAGAATCAACATTGTTAAAATGTCTGTACTTCCCAAAGCAATCTACAGATTCAGTGCAATCCCCCTTAAAATACCAACATCATATTTTGAAGAACTGGAAAAAATAGTTCTTTGTTTCATATGGAACCAGAAAAACCCCATATAGCCAAGGCAGTTTTTAGTGCTAAAAACAAAACTAGAGGCACCACCCTACTAGACTTTTGGCTATAAGTCCACAGTAATCAAAACAGCATGGTATGACACAAAAATAGAGACATAAGCATTTAGAACTGAATAGAAAACCCAGAGATGAAACCAGTCTCTTATACCCATCTGCTCTCCAAAGAAAAAGCACACAGTGGGGAAAATAAATCCCTATTCAATAAATGGTGCTGGGAGAACTGGATAACCACATGTAAAAGACTCAAACTGGACCTGCACTTATCACCACTTACAAAAATGTATTCAAGAGGGATAAAAGATTTAAATCTAAGGCATGAAATGATAGAAGTCGTGTAAGAAATTCTGAGGAAAAACTCTTGAGGATGTTGGCCTAGGGAAAGATTTTATGAAGAAGACTTCTGCAACAATTGCAACAACAAAAATAAACAAATGGGACTTAATTAAGCTGAAAGGCTTCTGCACAGCTAAAGACACAACAATCTAAGCAAATAGACAACCTTCAGAATGGAAAAAGATATTTGCATGTTACAAACCCGACAAAGAGTTAATAACTAGGATCTATAGAGAACTCAAATTAATCAACAAAAAAAGAGCAAACAATCCCATCTACCACTGGACAAGAGATATGAACAGATCCTTCACTGAGGACAGCAGACAAATGGTTAACAAACATGTGAGAAAATGCTCATTGTACCTAGTCATCAGAGAAATGTAAATCAAAAACACCCTGAGATATCACCTAACACAAGTAGAATACCATGGAATACTATCCAGGCATTAAAAAAGATGGAACCTTAGCATCTTTTGTATTAACCTGAATGGAGTTGAAACTCAAAGTGTCATAAAAATGGAGAAACAAGTAGGAAATGCACTTAATACCAATATAAATCCAGTAGATGATCTAATACATGCCTACATAGGAGAAACTCTCAAGTCATTTCAATGTGGGGGGAAAGGGGAGGCAGGAAGGAGATGGATGTGCTCCCACTTGATGGGCACAATATTAGGACATATAGCACACCTCTTGGGGGTGGGACACAATTATAAGAGGGACTCTCCCTAACAAATGCAAACAGTATAACCTATTTCAGTGTACCTTCAAATTCATCTGAATTTTTTTAAAAAGTAAAGAAAATTAGATTTGTGTTACAACTGTGGTAATCTACAACCAATTAAATCAGACAGCCTGAGGCCTATGGACAAACAATGGGAATTCTTATAAATGAATGTAGGAGGAATTGGGATCAAAGTACTTAGATTGTTTTATTGCTTTTGTGTGAGGTCTTGTCTCACTCGCAAGTGGGGCCCTTTTCCATTCTTTAGAAAAGTCTACACTTATGCTTGCTTTCTTTTACTCTTTTCCTTTACTTAAATAAAAACTTTGCTTCTACTATGCTACATTGGTGTCCCAGCTGCCTCATTTTTCATTACCCCAGTGTCTTGCTCTCCCTTTGACTCAGCGGAACTTGCTAGCTCTGCTGGGTGAACTGAACCAGGAACACTGAACAGCTCAGAGGTAAACACTCCCCTCTAGCAAAAATAGCATCCTTTTTCTTCTTCTATAGATGCAAAGTCCTCTCAAACCTACTTTACAGGAATAGCTAATATTTAGAAGGTGCAGTGCTGAAAAGAGGCAAGTCACTCCATCCCTGGTTAAAACATGGGTCATGCATATAAAATAGTAGCAAATAAAGATGTCAAACTGCCACCTGTTGCTAAAAGGATCTTAGAAATGCACCTACCTAGGCAAAAGTTTAGACATCTATAGAAGAGCTCTAAAAGGTTTCGCTTCAATGTTTCTTTAAACCTTCAGTAAAGACTTAAAAAATGACAAGTTTTAGCCCAAGATGTCTCATTTGAAACTCAAGAATACAGAGAACATAGTGTTGTTTTAAAAAGTCAGCTATTGAGCTAAACTGAATATCAGATAATTTTGAGGTTTGCAAATGATAAATTTTCTATCCTAAATTAAAATCAGTATAATCTAAGCCAGAATGATTTAAAAAATACAGATTAGGATAGAGAAGAGACCAAGAACGGGGAAAGTGGAAGCTTCAGATAGGTGCTCCCTGTTGGTTCCCTCAAATATGACCCCACAGGCACTGACTGCCATTAATAAAGTAAACAACATTAACGGGAAAACTAACCTGCTACGACAGAGGGTGGAGGCAAATCACCTTCTCTCATTATCCTTTCCCATTGGAAAAACAGACCGAAGCTAAGTAAGACATACAAATCTGAGGGGAAATGCGGATAAGCAAAGTCCCCAGCCTCATGCCTCATGCTGGACAACTTTTCGGTGACGATTAGATTTGAGAACCAACTGTATTTGGACATGAAGGCTGGTACTGGCTAGTAGCCACTGGCCCATGAAATCAGAAAATGGAAGTAAAACAATAGGCTACCCAGATTTTTCAAAGAATTATATTACTAAGGAAACCCCAAATCTAAAATTGAACACCATAGTTATGATTTCAAATGAGTTGTTTAATAAATCCTTTAAATTTATATAAATATTTTAATTCTCTAGGCATGTCATTAGTCAATTCTTCTGTATGAGTTAATTTGAAAAAATAAATGCAAGTAAGAAATGGAAACAAGTTAAGGACATCTAGTCTAATCCTCCTGTCTTACACATGAGAATGCTAACTCTCATTTGGTCGTACTCTTTGTGAAAGAGCATATGGCTGCTAAGTAGTGGCATATTCCTCTTTCAAACTCTGCTCTTTTCATTTTTGAATATAGTTTTACACACATTATTTCTAATATATCCATAATTCATCCTTTAATTACTTATGTGGAATAATCGTACATAATGAGCATAAGAATTACTTTGTTATAATACAGATTCTGATTCAATAAGTATGGAGTAAAGCCTGAGGGTCTGTATTTTTATCTAATACCTGCTTGACATTGATAATGCTAGTCTCTGGCCCAGCATGGTGGCTCACACCTGTAATCCCAGCACTATGGGAGGCTAAGGAGAGAATATTGTTGGAGCTCAGGAATTCGAGACTTGCCTGAGCAAAAGTGAGAACGCTCCCTCTAAAAAAAAAATGAAAAACCCAGCCGGTTACCACAGAGAGCACCTGATCCCAGCAGCTTCCAGAGGCTGAGGCGGTAGGATGCCCACAGCCTGAGTGGGCTGCAGTGAGCTATGACGCCATTGCACTGTGCTTAGGGCATAGAGTGGAACTCTGTCTCAACAAAGACAACAACAAAAGCAAAGAAATAATGCTAGTCTCTGGACACATATTAGGTAGCAAGACTATGAAGTATTCATTCTTCCCAGCATCTACACAGACATTTGAAATGGATTCTTAGAAAGTCATTTTTAACTGACCACATTTAATACGTTATGATGTCTACCAAATACTCCAGTCATCTTAACCGAAAAAACAAGTGGCTTTCAGAATTTTACATAAATATCAAAAACAGTATTTTAGGAATTCCTTTGTGTGTTTGTTTATTTTTATTTTTTGGAAAGGACTATTTTCACTTAAAATTAGCAGCTGTTATGTGAAAATATTTAGAATGCCTATTATGGACCTTTAGCTGATATATTCTTGGATCCCTTGCAGCAACTAGCAAATTTCCCACACATTATACAAATAGAATAAATAAATTTTTATTGAATGCATTGCTTGACTTCTCGAGCAATGGATAAAATCAAGACTATTAAAACTTACCTATCACCCCTCAACAACAAGCAGCATAAAAAAAAGGTATTCATGTCTGCAGGTCAGAAATGTTGGTTGGACTTCTACCAAATAATCTTGGTTCAAAAGTAAACTGTATAAGCCTCCAAAAACTCATCTCTAAAATAATGATTTGAATATTCAATGAGATAAGGAATATTTCAATATGTTATAAAACTAAAATGCCTATTATATTACTACTACTACTCCTACCGCTATTCAGGTAGCATTAGTACTACCTCAATTTTCTAGCAAATAAGGAACTTTAATTACATCTAATCTCTAAAAATGAGATATTCAGATTATAGTTGTATAATATGTAATTTTCTTAATTACATAATAGAAGAATAATTTTAGAAATAACTAGAGTAACATCTTTGAAATGATACAGTAGTGATGTACTTTTATGTATACAAATATTCATAAATTTTTACATGCATCTCTAGATATATTCCAAAAAGAAATTAAAACATAACATAGGTTTGAAACCCCCAAATCTGTAGTCGTTTATCTCTCTAGATTCATTCCCTAGGCTGAGACATTTTTCAACTCACCATCAATAACTTGCTCCTTAAAATGTTGCATAATTGAATTTTTGTTATAGGATTTTCTCATGCAGAGAAGGCATCGTTAAAGGTTGGGGCTGGAAATAAATAATTTATGAAGGTATAACTAGTTAACTGGTAAACATTACTTTGGATACACCAAATTCAGGAGGCCATTTTATAAAATGGCTTGTTCTTGAATTTATGTTCCTTCGCTGGAAAGAGTGACAATATAGCTGTCAACAATTAATGAGTGACTTTTCAAAGATACAAGTATCTTGTATGATATTAAAGAAATGATTGAAGTTCTTCTTCATTTCTTTAAAACATTTATCATTAGATAAATTTACAATTTTTCTTACTTTTTAAAAATTTTCCATATCTCCAAAATACAATGTCCCTTACTTTTCATCAGGAAAAATAAAATATTAAGTTTATATAAAGTCATAATACATTCATTGGTGAAGCCACTTCCATTCTACAGTGGAAGGCCTTGATTCAAGCTCATCGATACTGCACAAAAAGTTAACTAATGTGTCTATGGAATTTGCCACTTAAACACGTAGGCCAACTAACGCTATGCCAAGTTAGCAGAGAGACAACTATTATTTTAGAGTACAGCTCTCTTAACTGATTATAAATTCAGTTATAAGACAGACATTATTCAACTAAATAACATGAAGGAAATTCTGTAGGAAAAGTTAGCCATGGCACTGAGTTTAGAAATAGGGATAAATAAGAGTGGAGAGAGAGATGGGAAAGAATTAAAAGAAGTGTTAGGCAAATATATCAGAGTTGAAATGATGAGAGAGGGACCATTAGGGCAATGATAATACTCTGGGTAGTAAACTAAAAGCAAATAAAAATCCCCTATATTGAGTAGCAAAAAAAGTACGTTAACAGTAGAGATTTCTAGCGTGTGATTTTGAGTTTGTTTGTACTGGAGAATAAATAATATATGCAATTCCTCTTTTCTGAGAATAAATAAAAGTTCTACACAATAAATAAAGTTCTAATATTCTAATACATGCAAAGATTCATTTGAATAGTCACTTGGTCAAGGGAAGTATGGACAGACAAAATATTAGCCATAAAGTAAACATTCTAAGATGGCAGCAAAGAATGAGAATTTAGTGGAGGTAGAAAATAAAAACCAGAGGTGACTATGACACAGAAAATTCTTGGAAAGTTCATGGGACATGAGAGTTCATGGCAAGTTTATGTGGAACGTAAGTAGTAGTATGGTTACCTAACAGAATTTTGAGTTTAAACTCAGTCACAAATTTTAAGAAATATAAAGTCCTATCTAGAATTATTAACTCAATCCTTTATTTCCACAAAGAAAAAAAAAGTTCACAAAAATAAATCTCCAACATTATACCGAAGGCTCAAAGTAGTGTTTTAAGACACACACACACAAAAACAGCTTCTAAATTAAAAAGGAAGAAGTAAAACTGGCTTATTCATGAAAGACACAATCCTATATATAGAAATCCCAAGGAATCCAAAATAAACTGCTAGAACTAACAAATAAATGTAACAAGGGCATAGGATATAAGATCAATATAAAAATTGTATTTCTGTTCTTGCAATGAATAATCAGAAAATGAAATTAAGAAATCTATTAACAATAGCATAAAAAAGAATAAAACATGTAGAAATAAACTATACAGAAAAAGAATGAGATTTATACACTCACATATAAAACACTGGTGGGAAAAATTAAAGATTGAAGAAAACTGAGACACATTGCAAGTTTACAGATTAAAAGATTCCGTATTTTTAAGATAGCTATTCCCCCCAATTGATACATGAATTCAGGTATTCCATATCAAAAATAATCTCCTTCCTTATTTCCTACAGAGAAATTAAACTCAAAATTTCTTTTCCCCTCTGTTTTCTTTCTTTCTTTCTTTCTTTCTTTCTTTTCTTTTTTTTTTTTTTAAGAGACAGAGCCTCACTTTATCGACCTCAGTAGAGTGCCATCGTGTCACAGCTCAGAGCAACCTTCAGCTCTTGGGCTTAAGTGCTTCTCTTGCCTCAGCCTCCCAAGTAGCTGTGACTACAGGCACCCTCCATAATGCCTGGGTATTTTTTTGTTGTAGTTTGGCAGCGCTGGGTTTGAACCCACCACCCTCGGTGTATGGGACCAGCACCCTCCTCACTGAGCCACAAGTGCTGCCCAACCCCCTGTGTTTTCTTTTAATTCTAATAACTCCAAGTTGCTGCTCAGTGATGTCTGGGCTTCTTCCTTCAGCAGCTACAGCTGGCCTAGCTCCTTCACACCTCAATATTTTGATTATTCTGATCAAAATGTTCTCATTTGACAATAAGAACTAAAGGGTCAAATTGATATATATAACCTTATTTTAGCAATAGATTCAAGGACACATAACTTCAAAAAATAAATACTATAGAATAAAATATAACTACTACATAGCTTTATTTATTCCTTACACATAGTAATTTCCCAGAACGAGACAGTATTCCTAGAACCCAGTTACCTGTTATAACCTACAAACACGTCACCATGACTGGTCATATTATAGCAAGAACAGTTTACATTTATCCAAAGAGAAAGTATGTGGGACAGGAACAAGGAGAAAGGAGGGGAGATAGCAGAAGAAAAAAGAACAAAGAATTGAAAGCAATCTTGATTACAACTCTACCAAGATTCAGGTCAAGTCAATACTCACTTGAAAAGTAGACTTACCATTTGATCCAGCAATGCAATTGCTAGGTAGGTACCCAGAGGAAAATAGGTCATTTTATAAAAAGGACACCTACACTCAAATGTTTACAAGTAGCACAATCCACAATTGCAAAAACGTGGAAAATGCCCACCAATATGTGAATGGATTAACAAAATGTGATATCTGTATATTCTAAAGCACTACTCAGCCACAGTGAAAAATGGCAATCTGGTATCTTTTGTGATAATCTGGGTGGAACTGGAGACCATTCTACTAAGTGAAACATCACAGAAGTGGAGAAACAAACACGTGCTCACTATCGAAATTTAATTTTTTTAAATTCAAATTGGAACTGATTGATGGACACCGAAGTGTACGTATGAAAGTAAGTCTCAATGAAAGTCAACCTGTCAGGAGGGGAGGAGGGGATGGGCAAATTCACACCTAGTGGGTATGGTGCACACTGTCTGGGCAGGAGACACTCTTATAATCTCGACTAAATTTGTGCAAAAAAGAAAGTACGTAAACAAAATACGGGTAATTCCTAATATTCTAGAAAAAAATTCACTTGAGAGAAATAGCCCATTTCAAATTAATGATGAAACTATGCTGTCAGAAAGATTGAAGGTATGGTTGCATGTTCCCCCATCTTATTCAATATCATATTTGTAACTGTTTATACTAAGACCCCATGATAGAAAACTAAGCTATAACTCACAATTTTCTTGGATCACAAGTATTAGACTTGAGATAATTACTCAAATCCTCAAATTCTTCTTTGGCAAGTATCCTGGGAATCAAAGAGAAAATTGCTCTTTTAAATGTTTGAAATTATCCAGCAAATAATTTCCAACACTCACTGTGTACCAGTGCTGGACATTAAATAATAAGCAATGAATCAGACAGATGGTATGTGTATGCCCCCTACCTTCATGAAGTTTGCTGTCTAAACTGATAAATAAATAGTTACAATATTTAAAGCTAAATCAAACATTTTACATTTCTCAGGGGTTTAGAGATAAGTAGGATATGTTGCATTTTTTTAATTTTTATGATTTGTTTTAGGTCAGTTTGCATTCTGAAAGGAACATAGATCAGAATTGAGACAGAGAGATCTGCAGAAACACATACCCTATCAGGTGTAGAAGGAGACAGCCAATATTTTGATAATTGAGAAATTAAATAACATGTAGATTCTTAGTATTGCTATGCTATTAAATCTAGGGTTAAAACACTATCGAAATTTAATTTTTTTTTAAATTAAAAACAAATTTCCAAAAAATAATACAAACCATTGAAAAAAATTGTTTCTACAGTAATTTCTGCTAAAAGTTGTCCTTATGAGAAAGCTTATAACACTGCTATGAGCAAATCTAGACGGCTCTTGCAACTTGTGTTATGTTGGTGGAGTTCAATTTCTTGACAGAAGGAGGGAAGTGCTGTCTTTCTGTAAAATAGAAATAATTTTAAAGTATTAAAAATGTAAAATAAAGTCATTCAAACTAAAGAGGAATTTTGATTATAGCAAGACAACAGTCACTACACAGCGTAGGCAGTGCTGCCTTGTAGACTGGTGGTGGTACTAGATGAGCTTGGTGTAGAGATTACTTAGATATATAGTTTCTATCTTCAACATTTGAAGAAGAAATAGGACATGGACATTATGAACTGAGTGTAATTTTAAAAAGTGAAGTTTTTTCTCAATGATTATAGACATGAGATATGGAGAAATAGGGTTGGAAGGGTTTTGTAAAGAACAATATGCAAACTGGATGGATCTAATGCTAAGGAACAAAGTAAAAAAAGAAGCTAAGACATCTCTTCTGAGACAAGAGCTGGAGGAAGGGACTGGATATTGAAACACTTTCTAAATGTGTCCCTGCACAAATTTCTCCTGCAGGTGTTCTCTGTAAATATATCTCTTAGTGTTTAAATTTGAGAGTTTAAATAAGAATTTTTATCTAACATACATAAGATTTAATTCATATCTCAGATGTGTGGTGATTATTATAGTTTTACCCAACTCCTGCTACACAAGTTGGATCCTATGTAAACCAACCAGAAATCATTTCAGGTTGGACCAAACAAACATTTGTTTCATTGGCCCCTATCAAGTCATATTGCAATGTTCTTAATTCTTCCTTCCCTACCTGTCTTATACCCATGTGACATAACCCAAGTAATATATATTCCCAAGACATAGTCCTTAGCCTGAGCTCCAAATATAATTTAAATATTGTTCTTACTTCCTCAGAATTTATACTTTATTCTCTCTCTAAATTATCTTAGATCTTCTTAGTGAAATCTACTCCTAGTTAAACATTTTTATGTTACAGTATTATATGAATGCTATCTTCATTTATTTCACAAGAAATGATGAAAATATAGTTCACTATATACTCTGTGATCAGAGAAAACATGAGATTTTATAAATCTCAATTCAAAAGTCTTTCTCATGAAATGCCTTGATGCTTTTACTTTGGTGCAATGGCTGTATGTAGATCCCATTTCACATGACAACAAAATGACAGTAGAAGTAAGACACATTTGCCATTCAGTCTTACTGTTAAATGAAAGCCAGATAAATGGGTATAGTATTAAGCTAACCATCTACTATCCAATAATCACAATTTCTGCAACTGAGTAGAGAACCACATCTAGTTAGAAAGAACAGGACATATCTCCATCGTACTTCCTAATTCTAGGGCCAGGCCTGCCAAGTGTAAGTTTTCCATTATGTGCCGTTCTCAAGTAGACCAGTTATTCCAATTCCTGGCTACATGTTTAAATCTCCTGGGGAGATACTGAAAAATGCCAATGCTCAAGCCCTATCACACACCAAAGAAATCAGAATTTCTCTAGTAGGGGCCTGAGCATTATCAATATTTTTTAATACTTTTCCAGGTGATTCTGACACTGTGGGAGTAGAGTGAGAATGTATTGGGTTTTTCCTCTGCCCTGATTCTGAATAGCTCCTTTATAGTCTTCTGGACATCAGAACATCCTTTCAACTGCTCCAAAATTAATATTAAACAAGACTTTAACAAAACTGATGACACTTAAAGCAAAAGATTTTTTAGTTGGTGTTTGTTTTATTATCAGTATTTATAAAAGTTCTCCTCGCCATGAAGTTTTCTTCATATTCAAGAGAACAAAATATTAAAGCAGAAAGCAGCAATAATAATAAAACAAATGCCTAGTTGTAAATTACTCTCAGAATTTTACTTCACTTTCCTTTCACCTGCTGTCATTGACCAAAGGTAATAGCAACTAGTAAAATCGTTTTTTATGCTGAACTAAATGCTGCTGAAGAATAGAGGAGAAAGGCCTGCTTTGTGCATGCACACACACACACAAATGTTCAGATCCCTATAGACATTGGAAGTTGTCAGCAGTAGCATAATGACAGTCCTAATTATTAAAATTACTCTTGTGTGGAGAGTACCTTAGAATAAGATGACGACAGGCATGCAATATGTTAACTGCACCATGATCTTTAAAAAAAAACACCTCTCTCCATCTCACTGACATGCACCCTCTCACATATTCCAATGAAATTACCAATAAATTCTGATTTCATAAGGAATCTAATACTACAATGATACACACATGTGTGCATATATATAGTTTGTTTTTTACTAAACAGGCCTGTATCAGTTTTGAACCCACCACCCCTGGTACACAGGCTTGGCACTCTAATTACTGAGCTGCTGGCACCCAGCCTTGAATATTTTATTATTCAGTTTGTCCCAAAGATTTCCTTACAATTACAGAATCTACTTCCATCTCAATTTCTCATAATTTTATCCATCATCATGTTTACTAATTCTCAAATCATTTATAGTATCACCAAAACTCTGTGATTAAACATTGTAAATTTCAATTTCAAAACAAATTTCTTAAGGTTAGTTTCAAGTAAAGCTACCTAGTCATTGTTCCACCAGAAAAAAACGATTTTATATTCTATATTCTAATATAGATGTATAAATACATAAGCACCCCAAATCAAGTCAAAATATAGCACAGTCTAAGATGGGCTTCTGTGGATCATAGAAAATTTCAAATAGACAAGAGCTATTGTGTGCAAAAGGGAAAAGGCTATTGCTTCAGGAAGAAGAATGAGGATCAATGGATGAGCAAATTTGGAATCAATATAAAAGAAAAGGAACAATTAGATATTATTGTAAAAGTAGACTGCCTTTTTCAACTTTCCTGGGCTGTAGCTGGTACTTACATGTATCTACTGTGGGAGTTCATCATATTTGAATGTAATAAAGCTAAACACAGAAGGTTGTATAATACAGATAAGTTCTCAGCCTGCTTCTTGTTCCATAGAGGGTGTGTTAAACATTATCCTCAGTAAAAGAGAGGAACCAGCCCAAACACAAGGGCTCTTGTCTTGTAAACTCAGGCTGCCTTCTTAACCAGGCCAGGAGAAGTAATTAAATATTTGAATTTTTCAATGCCTATTCTTCCAGCTCTCAGGCAACCTTGTGTTGGGGCCAGATAAACATGAAGAAAGCACATATTCAAATCTTTACCTTAAGGCACAGAGTAAATAAGGATAAATAAATATTAAAAAGTAACAAATGTGGCTGTTTATTGTGTAAATGAACTAAATTGCCTTCCTATTTTTGAGTGATCACATTTTCCCCTGAAATTAAAAGCAAGCATTTCTTAGTTGAAAAAAGATTATATCATCTGTGTCTATTAATCTTACATATTGCCACATAGTTTTGATCCTGTTTGTAAGAAAAAGTATTTACTTGATATAAAGGGCATTGAATAATTTACCTAACACCTAATAATGTAGTGAACTGGAGAGAATTCAGAAAGGTACTCATGATACTCTAAATTATTTTCATTCCATGATATTCCATATGAGCCCATACACTAACAACTATGACCATAGGCAATTAAAAAGAAAAAATACTACTTTGGAAATTAAACAGGCAAAAAGATGTTTTTATTTCAAATGATAAAATAGCTTCCTATCGAGCAATTTGAATTACAAGAATATTTCTTGAAAAGACAGTAAATTAAGGGGGTAGATTTATAGTTATGTTGTCCTAAACTGAGCAACATTCCCCTTATGTTTAGAAGCTGCTGACAATGAATAGATGTATTAAGGGTGACAAATGTCTATGATTCAGTGGTGTGGCATAGCAAGCGTCTCTGGAGCAAAGACATTGTAGAAGTATAATAACTGCCCTCTAGCCTCAAACCTATAACAAAGCTTTACAGATTTCTCTCTGCCACTTAATTTTAATGTCATCTTCATCTGTTTATATGAAAGTTCCAAAGGCTGCTGGATCTCCTTTTCTCAGCTGAGTGAACTCAGGCCTCTGAATCTATAAGGAACAACCCAGTTTACTAGGAAGATTCAAAAGCTATAAACAAAAAGCAAATGCAAGTGGCATTTCTGTGAATCATTTTGATTTCCTTTCCTCTGGCTGACTGAAGACTCTATGAAGGGAGGGTGAGAAGCAGTGAGGGATGAAAACTACCTATAGAGTATTATGTGCACTACTCAAGGTATGGGTATACCAAAAGCCCAGATTCTGTCACTATGCAATATATATGTGCAATGGCATTCAACTAGTCATCCATAAATTTACCAAAATTTCTTAAAAGGAAAAAAATTAAAAATAAATTTTAAGTGAGTATTTATCATAGTAGTTTATGTTATTTTTCATACCAAACTCTCTTGATTAATTTTAAATTTATTTTTATATACAAAGCATATTGTATTACTATATCTCTTGGGGTAATCTTCTAATAATGTTGTCAAATAGAAATACAATATAAGGCATATAAGTTCAAACCTTCTAGTCAGCACACTAAAAAAATTAAAGAGAAATATGCAAAATTGATTTTAATATATTTTTATTCAACCCAATATTTCTAAAATACTGTCATTTCAACATTTAATATATAAAATAAATTATAATGAGATGTTTTCCTTCTTTTTTTATACTATGTCTTTGAAAACTGGAATGTATTTCAGACTTAGAAAACATCCCCATTGAGACATTAGATTTTTATCAGCAGTACTTAGCATATATTTAGATTTAATAAATTTACCATCAAGAAAGCAGTACACATACCCAATTTGTTCCAAGCAACCTTAAAATTTTTCTAATTGCTGATTTAATTGTCAGCCTTAAAATTAAATTCAAATGAATTAAGTAGAATATTTTCTAGAAAATCTACACCTGTTAATAGCTGAGCAGAGGAGTCAACTAGGTAAGTATTTTATAAATAGTTAACATATACTTAACAATGAAACTAATAGTCCAGGCTTATAAAAACTAATCATGCTGTAAGACAAGTCAGAAATAAATAAACATGTAAGAGTGAGCCCATAAGCAAGCTAAAAACTATGTTAAATTTTATGTCCCACATAGGCATTATAGAATGTCTTAAATTGGAAGAAACAAGATGTCCTCAGTTTGCTTCAAAATTTAGAGAAAAAAGTTTGCAAACTTCCCATCATGCACTTATGCTGCCAGCACCATACAGACAACTCATTAAGGTTTTATGACCTTGGTATATCAGTGTCTCACAGCTATGTCTGTCTACTTTCTTGCTGAATGGTGTTCATTATTGCTGCATGTTTTTGTGTGCAAAGTAAGAATGTTGGAGCTTAAAATAAAGCAACAGACAAAAGTTAAATTTCTTGTTAAACTTGGCAAGGTGGATGGGTCATGTTAGTCCAAGTTTATGGAGATAATGCCATGAAGAAAATGGTAATGTACAAAGGGAATAAACATTTTTCTGAGGGGAGAGAAAGCATCACTAATAAAGAGAGTTCAGAGCAGCAAATAATAAGCAGCACTGATGAAACCATTGTGAAATTGTGCATCAAAATTATCATCTGACTGTGAGAAACATAGAAGACTAAGTAAATATCAATAAAGAAACAGTGAAGAAAATCTTACCTGAAAATCTTGGCATGAGAAAGATGTGGCTCTTGCATCATGATAATGCACCAGCTCACCTGACACTGTCTGTGAGGTGTTTTTAGCCAGTAACAAATAACTATATTGGAACACTGTCCCTACTCACCTGATCTCACCCCCAGTGACTTTTTTTTTTTACCCAAATATAAAAGAAATATTGAAAGGAAGATATTCTGATGACATTCAGCACATCAAGAGTAATGGAATAGCAATGATGGCCATTCCAGAAATAGAGTTTCAAATTTCTTTGAAAGGTGGCCTAGGTGCTTGCATTGGTGCATAGCTACCTCAGAAGAGTACTTTGAAAGTGACCACAGTGATATTCAACAAAGAGGTCTGCAGCACTTTTGCTAGGATGGGTTCTTGAACTTAATTGTCACACCTTGCATATGTGCAATGGAATACTATTCAGCTATAAAAAGAATGAAATAAGAATGAAACTGGAAGCCATTGTAATATCTTTAGGTAAACAAGTCAGCCACAGAAAGACAAACATGTGTTTTCACTTATAAATGGAAGCTAAATAATATGCACACATGGATGTAGCAGCAAGTGGAGTATAAAGAATGGAGACTCAGAAGGATGAGTAAGTGGGAACAGGATGAATGATAAGAAATTACTGACTTAGTACAATGTACAGTATTTGGTTTATGTCTACCTAAAAGCCCTTACCGCACCACTTTGCAATATATGCATGTAACAAATTGCGCTTGTACTTGGTACATTTATACAAATTAAAAGGTAAAAATAAAACTACAATTTAAGACTTAAAATATACATTTTTTAAATCTGATTGCATTCTGTGATGTCTTCCTTATTAGTGTTAAAAGAAAAATATTATCCTAAGATAAAATGTTATTTTTATATTCATTTAAAAATGAACACTACACATAAATATAAGATACAGCTATATTTATAAGGAAACTTACAATGCACCGTGCATTAAGGTAACAAAGCTTATTTCACATACTCCAGCACAAACATTTGTAATTTTAAACAGTAAATATGTTTTGCCAAAATAGCAGTTAAAATGAGAAATTACTTAATTTAGGGGAACAACATTAACATTTTGTTCAGTTATTATTTGCTTCATTTCATCTCCTTAAACATAACAAAAGTTATTTTATAGGGTAATTTTTGGATCCCCAAAGTCAAGATTTTTTATCACAAGAATTCATACAATAAAGCACCACTGTGATAAGAACTCATTATGAAATTGACTTTGTATCCTTATGGCAAAGTAATGAAACGGTACCATTTGACACTCACTAAATTCAGATTTGGATTTTACATGTTACAATAATGGGAATGGGGACTAGAAATAAGAAGATAATGACTAAACTTGTAAGAAATCATTTATATTTAACCTGAAAAGACAAGTTTTAAAAATAATTGTCAAAGTCAATGATACTCTTTGTAACAATATTTTATGAACAATCATTTTGAAGATTTATTGAACCACCATTAATCTTATGGCCACAAAAGACAAGTTGTTTTAAAGAATTTCAGTGGCAGGAAAACTTCCTGAGAGGATAAGTGATCCACACGGCAACAAGTGACTAAAAGAGGCCTGAAGTTTCTGTAACCAAAGGTCTTTGTAATCATTTGAGACCTCACGCATGAGTATGAGTTGCCCCTTTCCTTGAGGACCAGACTTTTTCCATCTAAAGCTATAGGAACAAATCACTATATTAAAAAAAAAAAAAAACTCTCACAATTTTGTAAATATGTGGGGGGAGGCCCTCTTCAGGATATTCCACACTTTGGGATTTTATTAAAGTTATTACCCATTACAGTTCTCAGAATTTCATGCACACAGCCTTCATTTTGAGTCAGTGAGTCACATTTTCCTGTGAAATAAACTGAACCCTCAAATGTTTTTTGTCATTTTGTAACAAAATTTGGATTCTTTGTATAGAAGTCATTTTAGTTTTCTGATTTATTGACTTAGTTCAGATAGGATTTCTTAGGAATCATTGGATAAAAGGTCTCTTGTGACACACAACGGTACTAATTCAGGCACAGATAATGGCCTTAGGGTAGCTAAAAATATGTCACCCTGAAGCATTCACTACGGAAGTTAGATACTATCGTTGCTTTTATAACTGTTCCTGTAGTAAAGGATAATTTGAGTTTTTATTGTTTTGTTGTATAAGTGACCAATAAAGTAAATAATATATATCCTGAAAAACAATTAAGGACCAGTCTACTGACTTTACTAGGAAATGTAGCAAGAATAGAAATAGGAAAAAAAGAACCCAAAGAGATCTTGTAGATAGATGACTTGCTCCTTAAATTATATTCAACTTGTAGATAGTATTGTGTATATATCCTACAAAACTTTTTAAGAATAGTTTTTTATCACTTTATATTCTGCTAAATGAGTTGATTTTTGTGTTCTTGCCTCGTTTTATATAATTTGGTACCAAGAGAAGGAAGAAAAAATATTCTGTTTATAAAAGTTTTCATGGTTTTCTGGTTACCTAGACATTTCCCTCCTAATCTCTGAAGTGATGGAAAGAAAATCATTTTCACATGACTCAGAGGCAGCTGGTTGAGCCAGAAGTAGTCATGTATTAGCCCATCCTCATTCTGAGCAGCTAATTTGAATAGCTACCTAATTTCTATAAGCAGCCTCTTCCATTTTCTCAGAATATCAGAGGATGCCTGGATTGGAAGAGGAGACGGAATGTGGGGAGGGAAAGACAAGCCAAGACAGAAATAGAGTAGATAACTGCTGAGGCATGGCTAATCAGAAAGGACACTTCATGCATATTATGGACCCATTGTGATAATAAAATTGGAATCAAATTGCCTGGCCAAGCCACTTGAGACACTCTGCATCTTTAATTTTTAAAGTTATGAAGACACTTGACACAGAAGGGGATCAATTATCTTGAGTTTTTGTGCAAATACTTACTTAAGCAATGCAGTGGGTCAGAGTCAGAAGGAAAATTGCAGGCTTGCAGCTATGTAATGGCAACTAATTACACAATTTCAGAGCCCCTATCCAATGGCCTAAGTTGACAGTAATGGTCATGGATGATTTATTTTGATTCGCTTTCAAGGGTTTAACATTATGACAAATATATGTATTTGCTAAAACTTGTTCTGATCATGAAACCACCAAAACATTAAATCAAAAAGGAATCTTCCAGTTAACTTCTTATCAAATCCTTGAGATGAGTTTTGTGACTCATTTAATAGTGGAACAGAGGTGTCCAGTCTGGAATAGAAGTAGTTTTCAGATCATAGTGGCCCTATTTCAATGGGCAACGTTGAACATAAACTTTTAGGATGATAGGAATTTAGACTGCCCCACACTGCCATGGAACAGCTAATAGAGTACACTATGTAAATAAAGTAAGTAGAGTGATGATAGTTTTGAGGACCTGCTGGGACACTGCCTTGATTCTGGATTATAAAAGCCAATTCAAGTTTTATTTTTTATCATAATATCTAAGATTAATCAACTAATTTAGTTGAAAAGTCTTTACTCTTCTTTTTTATCCCACCCCCACAAAGCCTTAAGAGATTATTTCCATAACAAAGTCTGGGGGAAAAAACTAGTCTAATAGACAAGGAAACTGAACTCCATTTTAGAGTTCAGGAAAACAAACCATTAGAAACTAAATGAGGGTTATCAGACTGGTGGTGAACAATAAAAATAAGCAAACCTTCAATTATTGTCTATATTTCCTTGGAGAAAAAACTACCTCTCTGTTGCCTATGTGAATATTACCTAAGAAGATATGATATGTGGACACTGTTCTCTTTCTTTTTCTATTTCTTATTTCTTAGTAGTTAGCCCATTAAGAAATGAATTCAGTACTGATGAATGAATGAATTTCTGTTCTACCAAATGTATTACTTTAATGTATATTTATCTATTACACATCAAAATAAATTCATTGCACGGTGTTTTCCTGAATTTTTTCCAAAGGGTATCACCTTTACAGTAAACAAATCTTTGCATGCAAAAGGAGCTCTAAGCCAGGGGTCCTCAAACTTTTTAAACAGGGGGCCAATTCACTGTCCCTCAGACTGTTGGTGGGCCGGACTATACTTTAAAAAAGGAACTATGAACAAATTCCTATGCACATTGCACATATCTTATTTTGAAGTAAAAAAACAAAATGGGAACAAATACCATATTTAAAATAAAGAACAAATAAGGTTAAATCAACAAACTTACCAGTATTTCAATGGGAACTATAGGCCTGCTTTTGGCTAATGAGATGGTCAATGTCCAGTTCCATATTTGTCACTGCTAGTCGTAACAAGTGAGGCAAGTGTGCATCAGTTAGTCTAGATTCGGTAGAAGATTTCAGATGCTTCATTCTGGAAAAAGTCTGTTC
>CAUYRH010097242.1:0-13966 GCA_963574655.1 Perodicticus potto
TATTTGAGATAGATATTATTCTTATTCCCCTTTTCCTGATAAGGAACCTCAGATTTTGAGAAGTCAACAAAATGGTTCAAGGTCACACAGTCAGCGTTGGAGGTGGAGCTTGGATTTGAACTCTGTTCTGTCTGCCTCCACGGCATGCAGATTGGCCTCCCCAGGGCTGAGGGCAGTTCTGAAACCAGGAGCTGCAGCGCCAATTACTGAAGTTAACCCCAGCAACCAAGCTAGCAGTTTCAGCAAGGTTGGAAGCCCAGGGAATGCAAGCTCCACATTCACTGGTTTGCGGTTTATGCTGGTCTCTAACAGTGCTAAGTACCCAGGAAGGCTCACAGCGAGTGTGTATTGATTGAACAGAGTATTAAAAATGGAGATGCTCTCGGAAATGCTACAAATTCCTCAGGTCTTGGCACCTGACATTATTGTTCTCAGAAGGAAGACTGAGCACGCGAGACCTGAGGTGTTTCCTTAAACCTCTGAGAATGTGATGTGCCAATGACTTTCCATTTTGGTGCTGGAGGACCATTTGTGTCTGTGTTGGTTGGTGGCATTTTGATCATTAGGACATGAAACTGAAATAAGTCTTACCTGAGAAACAGGGAAAATCCCAAGTCACTTGTATAATCTACTTGTACTGATGATATCAATAAATTTCATAAGAATAAAATAATTCCACAATCGAAGAGACTAGGTCACTTCCTAAATCGTCCATGGCTTCACTCTGGATCACATTAGTTTTACTTAATAAAACTTGCTGTATTTTAGGATTGTAAAATTTATTAATTAAAATTATTTTAAAGAAAAACAATAAAATTATTTTAAAAATTGTGTAACAAAAACAATGATAGCTATTTTCCTTAAAATGACATTTTAATTATGGCCTAGGGCCAGACACGAAATCTAAAAGAGAATGAGGAATCAGGTCTGATGTTTCATTGGGGGAGGAGAAAGACATCCAGGTCAAAGGCGAGGGGATTTAGCTGAAATCTGGTTGGAGGCACACACTGCCATTTATCTAATTCATGAGAGAAAATTTGATAAGGATGAAGAATTTAAAATGCCAAGGAGACAAGGACTGTAAAACTAAATCCCAGTTGAAAAATATGGTCTTAGGGGTCCCATTAACATACAGATTGAATTCCAAAGCAAGAGAGAACTCAGCTTGTCCACTTGTGACTTGATGTTGAATCTAAGTAATCTCGTCTGTCTCGGCGTTTCTATTAGCCTATGTAAGATGGTAAAAACTCTACTGCTCAAGCAACTTTACCATAGAGGAAAGGTTTAGAAATAAGCTTAGGAAAATAAAGTAAACCCAGAATGTTAATATTTAGTGTTAAATTTAGAGAAAGTCTTAACAATGATCAAGTTAATTTGAGTGTGTTCATTACTTAAAGAGAGAATTTGGTACATTAAGCAATCTGACTTGTGATTTCAATTGTAACCATGGAACTGATTTTCTTTTGTGGTTTTAAGTTGGCCGGTGTCAGCATATCTAACAAAGTTTGTGAAAAGAATTGGAATATTTTAAGAAAATATTATTTAGTACATCTCTAAGTTTGAATTATTCATCTTGTAAGTGTTGCTTAAAAGCTTAGGGATACTTTGCTTGTTAGGTTTATGAGTTTGCCCTGTGAGGCTTCTGAAGTGCTTAAGAAATCATATATATTATATTTATATATATAATTAAAAATGTTGAGGGGAATTTAATTAAGTTTTGAATGGGATAATTTCTTAGGAAAATTGATAAACTTGAGTTAACTGAGCCTAAAAGAGAAGAAGCAAAAATGACTGTATAAATAATACGTGTATAGCAATTTTTATAAGTTGAGAAGGCTTAAAAACAAATGTCTTAAAATTTTATACTAGATTCAACATCATTTTAAACCCAATCAACTATAAGTTCTTTATGTGCACAAAAGTCCCCTTTGGACTTTACCTCAACTCCCACCTACAATGTGTTGAGTGCCCATTCTGCCATGCACTCAACTCTATGTTGAGTAAGAGGTAGCTGCCACAACTCTGTCCTTTCGCCAGATGACATAACTGAGGTTTCCAGGGCAGAGCTCATGAGCCAGGATTTCAGTGTGAATTTCAGGACCCCACTCAGAATCCAGTATCATTGTCAGTTTAGCTGGGAGGCTCCTGAGCCTCGTGTCTACTTACTGGCTTCTTCTTTAACTTTATCCATTTCTGCCATTAATGAAACTTCTTTGTCAATGATGCTGGGGAAAAACAAAAACAAAACACAAAAGCAAAGAATGCTTAATCAAAGATAAACTTTTAATAACCACTAGAAGTAAAAGAAAAACTATTTTCATTAAACAAAAACACAAAATTGCCATCAATATTTCTATGCTACGATGCCAGCAGGACATTGTGTCTCCAAAGTTGAAGCAACATGGAAGGGATGTTCCCAAGGCTTACCTAGTGACATCTGCTGATTAGACCATTGTCAACAAATCTAAAAAGAAAAGTCTTTCAGACTTTCAGAACTGTGCTGCTTTGAATTTAAATTTGGGGTATTTTTGCCCTATACATTCCAAAGTTCCAAAGCAATGTAATAAATATTTGACAAGCTGGCACTCAGATCATCAAAGACTATAGTTCCCAAATGTCTCTGTGCTCTGCCCTCTGAGGTTCCGGCTGGGAGGGAGAAAGGTGGGCCCAATTCTGATACAGATGGTCCTAGGACCATATTTGGAGAAACACAGTCTGGGTCAATCCATCTGCATTCTCTGCATTGTGAGTCTCCCTTTCTCATTTTCCCAAATAAGTGAACTTTTCCCCATTAGATTTCATTAATTGTTTCAGTCCTTTGAAAAGATATTACCTGCATGAAGTAGCTTGTTTCTCTCCAATACCATCCTGACCCCTGGTCCCCTACCTCCCCTCCCAGAAGCATCATGACTTGTTCCTTTCATATCCTTTCCAGATTTTTATGTGGGTTAGAGTGAAGAGAGAGAGACCAGCAAAGAGGCCGGGAGCTGTGCAGGCTGGAAAGCCTGGGAGGACCCCCCCCCCATTAGGGGGTGATTTTATTTTTATTTCAAACACATATATTTCAATACATATCTCTAAAACATAGGACTTTGGGGAGATCATAACCATAATATTTACTATAATAACTCCAAACAGTCATGAAGATTTAATGTTATGAGTTATCTATATAGTATTCAAATTTCTCTGTCCCATACACGTTTTTTTAACAGTTTGTTTAAAACAGACCCTAGACAAGGCCTGTTCATTGTAACTGGATGATTGTCTCTTAAATCTGTTTTAATCCATAGGTTCCCTTTCATCTGTTTTCTCATCCCCGTTACAATTTATTTGTTGAAGAAATCAGAGTTTTTCTAAGTCCAAATTTTGCTGATTCTATCTCCATAGTGTTATTTAACCTGTTCTTTTATATTTCCTATAAATTTGTTATTAGATGTAGAAATTTGATTAGATTCAAATTTGATGTTTTTTTTTCTTCAGGAGGAATGCTTTCCGTGGTATGCTTCCATCAGCACACACATGATGATATAAAGTATTCTCCCTGAAAAAACCTAAACCTAACAACATTTCTACATCTAATAACACATTTATAGGAAACTCAAAGGATATCTCTCTTTTTGATATTAGCAGCCATCCATAATCATTGCCTAGATTAATAGGGCTTGCAAAATTGAGGTATTTAAATTCTGTCATTCCTTCTTCATTTATTTACTGGAATTCTTCCATAAAGAGAAACTTTCTTGATCAACTCTTTGGTTATCATAAAGTACAGTTTGCATAGGTAAGGCAGGATAAATGCTCAGTTCTCTCCTTTTATTCATTTTTAAGATGACAGGTGCTTCCTCAGTATCCGTCAGAGGTAATCAATGAATTTTGTTTGTTTGGATCGTTTTGTTTGTTTGGAATTCAGATTTAATGTGCTTCAATCCACTGTAGTTTACATCCTTCCTACTTCCATCAGATGGACTTTCATTTATTTCTCCATCAGGTGTACTTCTAAAAAGGAGAAATTTATTTCCTCTTAAGAATTCTGCAATATTTGTCAAGATAAAAAATGATTTCTGGGCTACATCTACAGCAGTCTGGGTCTCCCCAGCTAGACGATGTAATCTAATTGCTTGGACAGTAAGGACCCAGTGGAGGAGTTCAGCTCCTCCCCACCAGGAAATCCTGATGGAATAAAGTGCTGTGTGCAGCAAACTGCGAATTCTCCAGAACTAGGCTCTGAGCCCAGCCCAGCAGCTATCCCCATGACGCACATGGCTTCAGGTAAGCGGATATGATCACGTCTCTGTAACCAGCATATCAGGACACCTGTGCCTTATTTATTGACATTACACAGATGTGAGGTCAATGTGTTTTAAATATAGGAAATACATGATATGGAAAGGTGTGCGGTGAACAGGAAGTCTTTATTGCACCTCTGCGCAGCTTACTCAGTTCCCCTCCCTGGAGGACTCAAAGTTACAAGTTTCTTACATTTCTTTCCAGAGACTGTCTATGCATCAGCCAGCATATATTTATTTGGTAATTGTATGAAATGCTGGTTTGAGACAATAGGCTTTGTGCTCCTGTGATTACCAGGTATAGTTAGTTTCCTGTCAAGTTAACAAATGTAGCAATAATAGAGGCAATTATGTGTGTTTTTAAAAAAATCTTTTATAACCTTCTTAAAGGGGGCACTTTGATCTTAGTTTAGGAAACAAAGGCCAGTGAACAAGCAGGTAGGGAGATAACGTGAGACCTGGAGATTGGGAGTCAGGAGCCCCAACTACAAACATAGGGTTCCGTTACTTCGCCTGAGAGAAAGTGCTGAATTTTTACCTGCTGCAGAAATGGAAGAGAGGAGATTCAGCAAGATGTTGGGGAGCTGTGTGTGGTGAAGGGCCTGGGGAACGCCCAGCCATGAGGTGGGGAAGAGAACTTCTGGGGGCCAGAATGTTGCATTTGTCACGGAAAGAGAAGTGCTCTGAGCTGAGTTCGGTGCCAACTCCACTTTGGTTGGTGGGAATGGTGTGAATGTGTGTGAGTGCACACAGGGTAATGAGTGAGTGGCTGGGTTTCACACCCGGGCAATGCAAATATGGGCAGATGGGAAGAGGCACAGCCTGAAGGCTGAGTGAGTGTGACACTGTGAATCTTGATTCCTACCCCCAGAACCAGCACAGAGCTCGGAGAGGGCTCTGGGCTCTCACAGGCTGCAGAACAGGAGTTCAGACAAGTCCTTAGGAGTGAAATGGGCGGGGCCACCCCCAGTAACCTACTGGCCACGTAGTGCTGGAAGTTTCAGGACAGGGAACAGCCTGTGCTCCCTTCTGATGCCAACTTCACAGGCTTTTCCCATCCTCAAGTGTGCGCTTTAAGCAGATTAACGGTTTATTGTGTAAACCTTCATCCGACCCTGGCCAGCCCAGAAGGCCTGAACTGACTATTGTATGAATATCCAGCTTTGTGTAGTATGTGTTAAACCTGGACATACGTATCATACTCCAAATGTACATCCTGTAAACTCTCAGGGCACAAGATTACACTGACAATTATGCAGAGCAGGGCAGGGCGCTATGAGGTTTGGATGGCCATCCAGGAACATGCCGCAGAGAGGGCAGGGCAAGAGATGGGAAGATGACAAAGCATTCGTCCACTTGACCAACCTCTGCCGAGTGCCTGCCGTGCGCAGTGCAAGGGCTCGGGGGCTGGGGCCTAAAATAAATCGAGATTCCTTCCATCCTTGTGGAGTCTGCATTCTTTCTGGGAGAGCTGAGAAGAATGTGAGGGGATGTGCCAACACTCACTGGGGAAACAGCGAAAGACAGAGAGAGAAGAAAATGGTAATGGCAAGAAGAAATTAGGATTTCCCTCTCCCAATCAACTTGAAGGCTTCCAAACACAGTCCTCGGGTTTTGAGAGCCTCAAAGCACACAACTAAGGGAAATAAACCCTGGTGACACAAGACTGGCCTGTCCTCAGATGTCCAGTGGGTAGGGAGGAGCAGACAGCAGACACAGCACAGAGCCAGTAGCCAGGACTCCTGCAGCCAGCGTGGGGAAAGGCCTCTGCTAATTTCTTTATCAGCTACAAGATCATGGGTAACATTTTTGTTGATTAAATTTGTTGGCATCATCTTGTGCCCCAAGAGTTTATAGGATGGAGTTTGTGGTAGGATACATATCCCCCAGGTCTAACACATATTACACAAAGCTGGATGCTCATACAACAGTCAGTACAGTCCTTCTGGGCTAGCGACAGGTGATGGTTTACACAATACAGTGTTAATCTGCTTCACGTACACACTTGAGGATGGCATCAAACCATGTTTGCGTTCCTCGGTGTATTCCAACAAAGACGACGGACCCTGAGCGTCTCAGCGATTCCAGCGCTGCCGTCTGTGTCTAACTGCTTTCCCAACTCCTGTGTGTGGAGGCAGCTGTAGTCTCTGCTGAGCCAGACCCTGCTCTGAGCTGATGAACAGAGGGAAACTGAGGTCAGGGGCTGACCGGAGGTACATAAACTGGACCCTCAGTCAAGAATCTCAATAAGGTGGAGCTGGGGGTCGCTTGAGCTTTGCTTTCAAGGCATGGGCTCGGCCAAGGGCGGAATAACTGTGGGGTGGGCAGCACGGAGGATGAGGCAGGGAGGGCTGGCCTGCTGGGGAGGGAGGGCCGTCAGACAGGCGGGAGCCAGCCCACATCCTGCTGAGAGCCGGACTCAGGGCTCAGGGAGGAAGGACTGTGTGTAAACCTCGCAAAGGCCCACAGCGCCTTGGCTGTCTGGGTGTGTCATGTCCAGCTTCCTGAGGCATTTCATCGGTGTCACCTGAAGTCCTATTGTATCATCTTAGAGGGGCCGGACAGAGATACACTCTGAAGTGTGGCTTGATGGCAAACAACTCAAGGACAGAAGGTGCCTGGCCAAAGCCTGGTCCGGAGCTATCAGATATGGTGGGAGGAGGGGGTTCCTGTGAGAGGAATGACACCGGCAAGGGATGAGCCACAGAAGAGGCACAGACAGTGCCATGGCCCGCATTCCTAGGGGGGAAGCAGAAAGGTCACTCTTGCTTTCGAGGTGCACCTGTGCGTACACTTAGCGGCCCTCAGTTGTGAGGTGAGAGCTGATCCTAATAAATGCTTTCTGAGCACTTCCTGTGGGCTGGGCACAGTAGGCAGCCTGCCCATGCTTTCTGGAAGGATCTCATTTGCTTTGTGACAGCCCAGGAGCTGGAGCCCAACTATCTCTTTGCCACAGGGCCCGGCACATGCCTTTCCCTCCGCCTTGAAAACGACTCTGCTCTGCAGCCTTGCCTTCCTTCATCTCATCGCCTCTGAGTCTTCCTTCGGGGCTCTGCTTACAAAAAGGATATGTTCTGCGAAACTTGGATTCAGTCCAAAGGGCGCACTGCAGGCTCCATGTGGCCACAGGTTCCCCACCAACACACCCCTTTTTTCTACGGCATGACAATAACGACACTTCCTAATTGGTACGTTGTAGAGCTTGTGCGTAAATCATGTCTCTGCGAAATGTTACATCATTGTGGTCACTGGCAGAATCTGATCATTTGAGACGTAAGTTTATGAATAAAAGTGTAAAGATATTCACCAAACACACAGGGTTTAGCTCAGAATCAAAACAGATAGTTTGCATACTGTGGCAATTTAATTATTAAAATGTACACTTCCACCACTTATCATATGAAATTCTAAGTTTTGAATGTTTTTGCTTTCCAACAGTGCTTCTCAGTGCTTGACAGAAATATACAACTCTTCAACTGGCTTTTCACCGGCCACTAAGAGTTCTGTCCATTGTGGGGTAAAGCCCTCAGTAAGCACCAGACTTAAAGGCACATCAAACACGTTCTACATAAACAGCTCACATAAAGCCCATGCTGACCTCCCCTGTTTCAGATGTGCTCTTTATCCCTCTAAAAACATCTCTTCTCATTTTATCCAAACTGTCTGGGTGGTAAAATTTTATTTTGTTGCCATAAAAAAGCTTTTATTATCAGAGCAATAACGTGTTAGGAGGAGATGACCATGGCAAAGACTTGACAGTTTGTTATAGTTAATCACAGAGATAAAGTGTCTTTTTACAAAATGTTTTTACTGTCTTGATTCCTTTTTATAGGGGGCTAATATTAATAACAATATGAAAAGAATCAGAAAGCCTCTTTAGTAGTAATAAATTTATCACTTTCTTCTCTGTGAAAGACTGTCTTTAAATTTGGAGACAAGCTTAGAAGCCTTGATGGGCCATGTCAAATCTAGTGCTCTTCAGAAATACTGATGCCAGGGAGGGAAGTGGCCACAGGCCCTCAGTGGGTGGGAAGCTGGAGAACTAGAACTTGCCAATGGATATGGAGGAATTAAAGCAGAATTTCAAAGGGAATTAAAGAAATCAAACTGTGACAGCAGCCAGGGTCAGATGCTAACGAGTCAAAGTGAGGACGTGTTTCGGCCTCAGGGAGACTGGAGTGGGAGAAATTGTCAGGGACCTGCCCAACCCACGCAATTTTGCTTGAGGATCTTCTTACGGATGAAGTGCTTCCTTAGCCCTTCACCTTCCTTCCCTCATCACACCGGGAAGGAGGCCGACTGTAGCTTGGGACCCAGTGGGAGGAAGAACCTGATTGCACAGCGGCATCACACAGAGAGGGGGAGGCAGGAGCTGCACCGAGGGGCTAATGCATGCTAATGGGGTCCTGCCTCTCTGGATGAAACCATTTCTCCCCACGGAGGCTCTCCTCCTTAGTATTGCATAGGAGGAAGAGCTGTGACCAACAGCTCAGGAATGCCAGCTGGACTCCTGCCAACCGATGGTGTCCAGAGGCCACCATGTGGACCCTGAGCTGGGGGGGGGCTACATCCGCCTAGTACTCACCAGCACAGAGGCAAGAGGGGCCTGCACTGCCCAACAGTTCAGGCATCTGAATTCCTTGGCCTGGATGAGAGGGCAGGAAGACTTCCTTTATACACTTAAAGCATGTGGTTCTATTCCCATGGGTACCATTTCCAGTTCAACTCCCCAAGTATTACCAGCAATTCTTGGGTCCAAGGAAAAACTAATCAAGGGTTTCGGCCCACCCATTTCTCAACTATTGCAGCTGTTCACAAAGCTTCTTCCCTGGCTTGATGGCCACAAGGCCACAAATGCAGCAGGACTGGCTGTGGTTCTGTATCCCAGGGTCAGGGCCACCTGCAGCCCCAACTGTGAATGGCACCCACGCTCCTGCACATTGCCAACCCTCAGTTCTTTTTTTCTCTGTCCCCTCACCTAGTGCCCCTGACTCCTTTTCCTTCTCTTCCCATGTAAAGTCTACTCCAGAAATGTCTCTCGTATTCACCTCTCTACTTCCACTGTCTCTGATGTAATCCTGGGTTCATTTATCAAGTACTTGGCTATATTTATTTGTTTATTTATTGGTACAGTGCTAAGATTCCTGGGTCTATCACCTCCCACTCTGTACATTTTTATATTTAGGTTTAGAACAATTATTTTCATAACTGGAAAATAAAAACAGAACTGTTTTTCTGAATTCAGCAATGCTGACAAATTGATCTTTCTGAAGATTTCCTAATTCCACAGTGTTATTTGGTAAACATACAAAACCCAATATACATGTCTATAGCATGTAGACTGGGATCAGGGGACAAGCCTTTGAAAAGCTGCCTCCTGATGGTGACTGTAAGGGAAAGTAGCAGAACCTCCTAGCACCAACCACGCTCAACACTCAGAGCAAAGTAAAAATCCCTCTGTCCACCAACGTCAACAGCTTCATTTAATTGCCAATCAGGCTAAGCCCTAAATTTTATTCTATTTCTTTTATCAGAGGTAATACATTGCATTAATGCTCTTAGTCTGCATACTTCATGTTGTAGTTGTACAATGATTGAAACTACATTAATGAATGGTTCTTTGTACAGTCTCAGGAACGCTTCTGGAAGGAAACACGCAGATATAGCGAAAGAACTAGCTCTTAATACTTTCAAAATTCTGGAGTTCTTCAAAAAGGACATAATTAATTTTAAAAAAAACCCACAAGGATTCTTTTTTCTTCTTGGAATTCTTAAAATGACAGAGTTGCAAAATCCTATAAAGTCTACAAATCCCACAACACCAAATGTTCAACTGAAAAATCTGTGTTCCTCATAGACCTCCGTTTAGAATTTTATATATGACTTTGCTCAATCATAGGATGTTTTTATCTTTACTAACTGCTTCTTAGTGTTCTCTCTTTCCATGGAAATCACTATTCAGAAAAGTAATGTAAATGAATTTCAGTTTCTATAACTATAAAAATGACATGACTGCCCCCACCCCACTCCCACCTTTTTAAAGCTACAACCTATGGAAAGGGAAAGCAAAATTATTTTCTGCCGAAGTTAATTGTCTTACAGCATGAGGATACCATGTAAGGAACTGAGTTAACATTCTTCACATTTTTACTTCATTTTATAAGCTCATTGTTTAAAAAACTGGAAAATAAGGAAAGCAGGATAAAATGAACCAAATTTCAAAATAAAACTAAATAAAGCAGAATCCCTCTTTGTCTCATACACAAAATAGAGATGATCCCTCTGAACACTGTTGTATTTCCCTCCAAAAAAGAAACTGAGGAAAAAGGGGCCTATGCACACGCCATCATGGTTGTTGAACAGGAATGGAAATTGGAAGAGATTGGTGTGGTGTAAGCATCAGAGATGCTGGCTCCATCCAATTCAATGCAGGCTCCTGACTTGGCCCTCGGGTGAAAAGGGGAGGGGACTCTTCTTGTTTCAGGCTCTAAGGCTCTTCTCTGCCCACACCTCCAAGAACCTCCAAGTTCATGTGCTGCCACTGCCCCAGCCCAGGCTTCCAAAGTTTATCAAATATTAAATATTTAAATTTTATGTACTCACTCTTTATTCCAAGAAGTAGATTTTCCTAATCATTAATATATAGATTAGCAATTGTACACATACATAATTCAGAAATGAGTTTTCCGATGTGGGAGGGATGTGCTCAAAATTCACTTACGGATGGAGTGAGACCCAGGGAATGTCCTCCTCCCAGAGCACACTGCAGTCTACTGTGCATCTGGTTCCTTGTGTGGTTTTCTCCTGCATGGAGGCTTCTTTCTCCCTTCTCATGTCACAGGAGATCTGAGAGTAGAGATGCTCCCCTCCCCAGAGCACAGCTCCATTCCAGCTTGTTTCTGTCTGCACCCAGAGACCGTCTTTATTATTCAGTCTTTTCAGCAGTGCTGTAAGTGTCGTCCCCAGACACGGACATTCCCATTCACTGCACTCATTAAATGCAGATTCCTGGGCCCCACCCCTACACTCATGGAACCCAAATCTCTGGGAATGGGGCCTTGTACATGAAAAGATTTGAAAAGCACCTGCTTGGCATACATTCATCTACCTTATCAAATGGATGAATAAAGACGGGAAGAGAGAGGTAGAGACGCCTGGCAAAACTTGAAAGGGGAAGGGCAGCTGTTTTGGTGGCAACTCTGGCCATTCACAACTGGAGATCCTTTTGTTTTACTTTTCATCAAACAATAAACAGTAAAAATTGTGATGAAATATCCATATCTCAAAGCTGAGATCTACTGCACATTAAGTAAACAGAAAGTTGGAAAAGGACAACTTTTTCCCAATATCTTGGTCTAGAAGAAAAGAAATTTCCTAAATGCTACTCTGGAAGGGAAGAGAACAAACCTCAATTAATCACGTTATCATGAGCTGGGCTAGTGATTTTCTTTTCTTTCTTTTTTTTTTTTTTTTTGAGACAAAGCCTCAAGCTGTCTCCCTGGATAGAGTGCTGTGGCATCACAGCTCACAGCAACCTCCAACTCCTGGGCTCAAGCGATTCTCCTGCCTCTGCTTCCCAAATAGTTGAGACTACAGGCGCCCACCACAATGCCCTGCTATTTTTTGGTTGCAGCCATCATTATTGTTTGGTGAGCCAGGGCTGGATTCGAACTGGCCAGCTCAGGTGTATGTGGCTGGCGCCTTAGCCGCTTGAGCCATAGGCGTCAAGCCTGGACTAGTGATTTTCTAGCATGATCTGATACATGTATTATCTTGTATAATACAAATTTTCACAAAAGTTCTACAAAGTGATGGCAGTATTTTTATTTCATAGCTGAATAGGAGTTAAGAAATTCTAGCTTCAAAGCTAAAGATGAGATGGAGATGAGACTTAGCCCTATTCTGTCCAGCCCTATACCCCATGTCTCCTAATTTAAGAGGTTAATAAACCTTGGAAAATATGGGTTTTATTAGAATAAAAGAGGCCTAGCAAGAGTCAAGAGTTTACAGTCATGGGAAGAATAATGTAATATACGTAAAACGAATTCTATTACATTGGCTCTCTAGGCAAAGCCTTTCTGTATGATTTGTTGCTGTCTTAGATGACAAATTGCCTAAAATGACTCCTTAGTCTCACTGTACCATCCAATAAATAGAAATAAGCCCTCAGATCCGTTATGAAATTGTGATATAGGATGTCTCACTTTTTAACATTGTAGTATATTTTACATTTATACTAAAATAGAAGAACTAATTCATCTTATTTTCTCTAATAAATGTGGATTACACTATAAATTAAAAGAGAAAGATCATATTCTACTACCCTATGGAAATACGTGGATAGAACAATTTGCTTCATTCTTTTTTATCTTTTTATATGAGAATAAAAACTAACAATTTCTTTTTAGAAGTATGTTACCAGGCTGGTTGATTGGTAGCTTTCATTTGCTGGAAAAAATTGGAAATCTTTTTAGATTTCAAGCTGAAATCAAAAGCAACTTCATGTCCTCCATCTCTTATTGTGGGTCTATTATTCCTCACGAAGGCTACAGTGCCAGCAAAGCTGACTTCTAGTGCTGAGTGTATGGCCTCTGTAATGTATGGGGGTAATCCACACATGTAGCTCAGGAAGGCTGTTACTACGAGGCACTATTTATGCTGGTTTCCTGGGGACTGTACCTAAACTGAAAAGGCCAGTTCTGTGCTTTCTGTATTTATCAACCTGCCCTTCCTGCACATCAACTGATTCATTCAACCCTTGCAGAGGCCCTGGGGAAACATCTATTGCAGAGAAAAACCTCAGGGAGGAAAGAAAATAGGAAAAGAGAAGCTTTCACCTCCAAAGAGCGAGCTATGCCTATTTAGAAAGACATGTATTCACAAATGAGGCAAGGTCTGAAACACACTGGACCACTGGGACTTGCCTTAGTCACAAAGTCACAGGAACCTTGAGCTTTCCCCTCTTATACAGTATTTGCCCTGTTCATAATTTCAGAACGGATCCTGCAGCTTATTTCTGTTTATTGGACTGGTGCAGAGTGAGGAGGAGTCATTTTGGGCAATTTTTCACCTAGACGGCAACAAAAACCATACACATGGCTCTCCTGAGGCATAAATATATTTATTACCTCTTCCATTGTCTCTCGGTTTCCTTGGAAAGTGGACATTCATCCCCATACCGTGTGTTCTTTTAGTATTCCAGCATAGGAGCAAACATTGGGTGTGGGGAGAAGGAACAAGTTTGTTTAATTTCCTTTGCAGGGTGCTTTGTACAAATCATGAGCAGGTGGGAATTTAGAAAAACCTTTTGATAAGAAGGAAAGGGATTAGTCCAAAAGTCTTTTTGTACAGGATTTTATCAATGAAAACATTGTGTTCATATCCAGAGCAGAAAGACATAGAGGCTTTTTAGTAAAACTGTTTTAAAATAAAAACACAATCCAAACTCTTGATATTATTAAAAAACAAAAACAAGAACACACAACCCAAACTCTCGATTTTTTCTCTTCACTGCATGCTTAGTCAAAGGAGATGGCAAAAATGTAGTAATTGTTTTATATATTCCTTTTTTTTTGTTTTTCTTGAGACAGAGCCTCAAGCTGTCGCCCTGGATAGAGTGCCATGGCATTACAGCTCACAGCAACCTCCAATTCCTGGGCTCAAGCGAGTCTCTTGCCTCC
>CAUYRH010097244.1:0-90884 GCA_963574655.1 Perodicticus potto
GGAGCTGGATCAGGTTCTCCTTAGCAAAGTGTCTCTAGAATGGAAGAAAAAGTATCCAATGTATACATCCCTATTATGAGGCAAATTTATATCTTTCAAGTGTAGGCTACAACCCACTTATTGCACAAGAAGATAGGGAAAAGGGAGAAGAAGGGAAGGGGAGGGAGAGGAAGGGTGGGGTGGGGGAGAGAGAGAATAAAGGGCGGGATCACACCTGTGGTGCATATTTGAAGGGTTAGGAGAAAACTTCTAAATACGGATCAAAAATGTTCTCACAAAGTAATGAGAAAGTCTCTTGAATGTTATCACAATCAGGTTGATGAAAATATCTCTGAATGTATCTGAAGCCCGTACACTGTACCCCATGATTGAATTATTGTACACAGCTATGATTCAATAAAAAAAAATAAATAAAATAAAATACATGTGGCAGTAGCATACACTGTACATTCATTGGTGTACAGTGAATGAGGGTGGAGACAAAGATGCTAAGGTTTGAATGTGTCCCCTAAAGTTTATGTGGTGGATGATTCGTTCTCATTGCAACAGGGTTGAGAGCTAGGATGTTTAAAAGATGAGTGGGTCAATAGGCCTGTGTCCTCAATAATGGATTAATGTCATTATCTCTAGATTGGGTTAGTTAGTTATCGAAAGAGAGAGTGGGTTTCTGATAAAAGGGTATGTTGTGCTTCCTTTCTCTCACTTTCATTCATGTTCTTTATGTTAGCTTTCCTTCTGTATTCCCCTATGGGAGGATGCAACACCAGAGCCTTCCACAGGCGCCCTTTTGCCATGCCCTTGGACTTCCATTTGCCAACCCCTTGTACTTCCTGGTATCCATATCACTGAGCCAAATAAATTTATCTTTCAAATTTACCTGATCTCAGGTATTCTGTCATAGCAGCAGCAAAAAAGACTAGGACAGAAGTCAATATGTTATTGGACTCTAAAATAAAATTTTAGAAATAATAATGCTAAATAAAAAGAGAGAATTCTCAAAGAAATCAAACCATTCTAGTTTAGCAACAAAATCAGAGGGAAGGTATAAAGAATTGCAGAATAGGCTCAGTGCCTGTAGCTCAGCAGCTAGGGCGCCAGCCATATACACCAGAGCTGGCAAGTTCGAACCAAGCCCTGGCCTGCCAAACAACAATGACAGCTACAACCAATATCAGGCAGGTGCCCATAGTCCCAGCTACTAGGGAGACTGAGGCAAGAGAGTCACTTAAGCCCAAGAGTTGGAAGTTGCTGTGAGCTGTGATGCCACAGTACTCACCAAGAGTGACATACTGAGACTTTGTCTCAAAAAAAAATTTTTTTTAAATAAAATACTAAAAATAGGAATTGCAGAATAAATGATGCACTGATGGAGGATAAAGACTCTGGTTCAAACCATACAGAGCCTGATTATAACCTTAGACAATTTTGATGGATGTCAGGTAGAACTCAGTTTATTAGCACTGCTGGTGCCTTTTTTCTCAAAATTTTTCCTGTGCATGAACTATTCCATCTATCCTCCTAGGTAATTGGTTTTCAAGGCCCTTAATCTTAAGCCAACAGTTCAAAAAATATGGCTCTCCCATAGCTCAAGAACTGTTTCCCAATTATTTTATCCTCTTAGATAAAATTTGGTTTAGACCTATGATACTTTTGTATTGAGTTAAAAAAAAAAATACAACCCTTTCTTGCAAACTGTTTTTCATCTTATAATCTTAATCAATAGTTAAACTATAAAATCTACATAACATCTGGTCCTATAGCTCCCTTAATTCAGGAATTACAAACTAACTTCATTTATCCCATAACACATTTCTGTTTTTAAATGTAGGATTTTCTTCCCTTCTTTGAAGTTAAAAAAAAAAATAAGCTAATTTAAAGTAATACGTTCTGTAGGTGTGGTCAGGTGAAACTTACTAAATGTAGAATATAAATGTCTTAATACAATAACTAAGAAAATGCCATGAAGGCTATGTTAACCAGTTTGATGAAAATATTTCAAATGTATATAAAACCAGCACATTGTACCCCATGATTGCATTAATGTACGCAGCTATGATTTAATACAAAAATAATAAAAAATAAAGTAATATGTTTATGACAAAATTTTTTGAATTATTTATTTTCATGATCTTTTGTTGTATAATATCTGAAAATTATCATTATAAAAGAGGAATTCATATATTAATTCTACATTTCCTCTTTCTTCTCCCACATAGAAACAAAAAAGTGCTTGCGCATATGTATACAAAATCACTTTGATCATAAGTTTTGGCTCTAAGTGGAAAATTTGGTTTTTGACTTCCAAATCAAAATCCTCAAACGTATTAGCAACAAAATCAATAAATTAAATAAATAAATAAATAAATAGTTTGATTAGAAAATGGACAAATGAAGTGAACAGACATTTCTGAAAATAAAACATACAAATGGCTAATGGGCATGTGAAAAATTGTTCAACATTATTAATCATCAGACAAATGCAAATAAAAATGAAGTATCATTTTGTGAAAAACAAGGAGACAGGACTGATTCAGATGTGGAGTCTTGAAGATTGGGTGCAGGTGTTAAAGTAAACTACCTCTGGGTAGGAGCTAACTAGAGGGGCAGATACCCATAGCCGAGGACTGGCCTCAATCTCCTTGTCAACTATCTCTGTCCCCTTACATGAACTTTGGCTAATTATCATAATATTTACATTGCAATTTTAAAATTTCTCTGCCCTGAAGTCACCCTGACAGTTCTGAGACAAACAGATTTAAAAAAATGAAAACAAGAGGGAACCCAATTATAGAAATTACTACCCAAAGTCTTACTTAGCCTTGACTATTCCTTCTCTCAATTAGTAAGACTTCCAAAGAACACAACCCACTCCTCCCAGTGCAGCTGCTCTTTCTAGCCTACTTGCTCTCTTTCTCTGGAGAGAGTGCACTTGCACTTTCAGTTAAAACATCGATCACTTGCTTGCTTGTGTGGTACACCCTGAAATTTCTTTGTCCCAACAGTCACCAAGAACCTGGCAAAAAAAAAAAAACTTCCCTCATAGGTTACTGAAAACATCTCACCCTACATTTTTAACCAATGTCTATTTTTCTATTATAAAAAAAGACAAAAAATAAAAAATTCTATCATGAATGTGGAGAAAAGGAAACTCTTAAAAGTTGTTGTCAGAAATCTAAACTATTAAGTCACTATGGAGAACAATGTGGAGGATACTCAAATACTACAAATAGAGTTACCATACAACTCATAAAACTCCCTATTGTGCGTTCATCCAAAGGAAAGGAAATTGTTATATCAGAGAGACATCCATACGATCACAGTCATTATGGAATTATTCACAAGGGCCAAGACATAGAATCAATCTATGTGTATGACAGATGAATGGTTAAGGAAAATGTGGTATGTATCATAATGGAATACTATTCAGCAACAAGAAAGAAGGAAATCCTGTCATTTGTAGCAACCTGCATGGAACTGGACAATACCTTGGTAAATGAAATAGTCCAGGACCAGGAAGGTGAACACCTCATATTCTCATTCATATGTTGAAGCTCAAAAAGTTGGTCTCAAAAAAGGAAAATTTAGAACAGAGGAGATGAGCAGCTGGGGAGGGTAGGAGGAGGAAGGGATAGGGACAGATTTGTTATTGGATACAATATTACAGCTAGACAGAAGAAATACTTCCAGTGTTCTATACTTCTGTAGGCTGACTATAGTAGGGCTAATACACACTTTTGAATAGCTCAAAGGAGGATTTTGAATATTTCCAACACAAAGAAATGACAAATGTTTGACAAGATGAATATGCTAAGTACCCAAGTCTTATCATTATCTAGTATACTTAAACATCATTATGTACCCTATAAATATTTATAGTTATATGTTAATTTTAGGAAAATATTTAGTAGTATGCTTCCAGAGAAAAAGTGGTTTCAAATGCCACTATCTTCTCTATGTCTACTTCTTCTGGATATTGAGTTCTATTCTTCATCGCATTATTGTTATTTGATAATTCAATGATATTATTTAACATTTTAAATAAATTTTGTACTTAATGTCAAGTTGGGGTATGAATAACCTCATTTCTTACTAGTAGAGGTATGAAGTCTGGACAATTTACATTGATATTTTACATTACTTTCCAGATTTATTTATATATTTTTAACCAATGTCAAATTGATTTTATTATAGTGATTTATTATATTTATTTTATTATTTATAATAGTATATATTATATTGATATTTATTGTTATCCAGCTTATTTAAACTTCTTTTGGAATTCATTTTTAAAATATTTTTGTTTGGTTTTTAAATAATATTTATTGATTATTCAATATGACCTATGGATATCAGGGGTTAAAGGCAATAGGTAATAATGATGTTGGTAAGGAATATTAGAGAAAACTACAGGTTGAGATGGTGAAAATATTTCATTTTTGGATGTGTTGAATTTAATATTCTTCTAAGATATACATGTGTGATATATTAATATACATCTGTAATAAGCCATTCTTACACGTCTTGGTTTATACCCTACTTGAACTTGTTTAAAGTTCAACCTTGTCGGTTCCTAAGAAATAGCAATATGCACTTGTTATTAAAAGACAATAAAGATACAAATGAAAAATTATTAGGATCATCCCACTCCTATCTACCCTTGACGTAATTAATCTTTAGTAAGTATGCTTTATTTGTTTGCTATTTTGTTTTTAGTTTTTAACTTAAATGTTCTTTTGCTTTAGGTTTAACTATTTAATATTACAGGGTGTTTATATCCATCATCTTATCTTGTATATATTTTATTTCAAAGTTTTACAGCATTCAACATCTTGTAGGGTTACACGAATTGCTTTTATAATTCATGAGTCATGATTATGAGTATGCCCATCCCCCACATAGTGCTCATAGTATCCATTAGATAGGCTTTCACCCATCTACTCCTCCCCTCCAATAAATTTCTGTTACTTTTTACTTCCATCTATGTACATGTGTGCTCATTAGTTAGTTCCAATTTAATAATGAGTGTGTGGTGTTTATCTAAAGAAGTATACTTTTTTTTTGATACTTAGAATTTTGATACTGGAGGTGGCGGGTTCCAACCCAGTCCTGGCCAAAAACTGCAAAAAATAAATAAATAAATAAAATTGTGTAATGGTCTCCAATTCCATCAAAATTGTTGCAAAAGGCCCTATGTCATCCTTCTTCATTACTTATTAGTACTGCATATTCCATAATATATATATCTATCTATATGTATCTATCACATTTTGCTAATCCACTCATGAATTGATGTGTACATGGGGTTGATTCCACATCTTTGCAATTGTGAACTGTGCTGTGATAAACATGTAAGTGCAGGCGCTTTTTGATAAAATTGTGTATTTTCCTTTTGATAAATACTCAGTAGTAGAATTTTTAGATCAAATGGTAAGTTGACCAAAACCCAAAAATTCCACCAAGAGACTCTTAGAACTGATAAATAAATTAAGCAAAATTTTGGGTTACAAAATCAATATACACAAATATGTAGCATGTTACATACCAATAACAATCAAACCTCCATTTTCACATCTATAAAATGTGGATAAAAAGTGTAACTATCACCTTGAATTATTTTATAGTTTACATAAGAGAAAGGAATAGGCATACAGTAAAATTTTAGGTTTTCTTTTACCCGTCACTTCAATGTCCCTTTGGAGATACACATCTTCACACAGAATAAAAGTGTAGAATGAAAGAGAGATTCGTGGTGGGGAGAGGGGATTAATTCAGGTTCTTACATGAGGAGAAGCCCTTATATCTGCAGGTGATCAGCTCTTAATGATCTCATCCAATTCCTGCTCCAAAATGGAAATGATCATTTGGTTTTGAAGAGATTAAAAGAAGAAGATAAAGGGACACTCCCTAGAAAAAAATATAAACAATAAAGCTTTCTCAATTTACAAGGATCTCTTTCTCCAACCTGCATTTCACTTAAATGGCCCAGAAAAATAACTATTATCCCACCAGTACTCATCTGTTATTTACTTTCTGTCACTTTATTGATTTACCTTTAATGTATAATTATCCAGTGTGCTTAATATTACTAATTCAGGCCCTACTTAACTTCCTGTCAAATGAAGACACTCTCATTATTCTCCCCCGAGCTATTTTTCATCTTTCTTTTCCGATATCCTTAGCCCTGGTTATGTTAAATTAGAACTTTGGAGACTGTCATTTGTTAATGTAAATGAACTATTCCTGTTCAAATTTATCAGGCATCAAGCACCCCATTTGTTACTGTGGCCACTATTCCAAGCACTGGTTTGTTTTATGGGTTAATGATGAAGCCATCATTCTCTATTTGCTAACATAAGTGGGGCATTTGAAAGAAGCCGGGATCTGATGGATTATGACTGAGAATGACACCCAGACAGCTGGACAAGGATGGGGAGAGACAGGCTGAAATGAAATGGCAACAACAATAGCAAAATAAAACAATACAAAGGGGCTAGGACTCCAGAAGCAGAGGAAAATACCCACTGAGTAATGTTCCTTGGGTGGTTCCAGATTCCAAAGAATTTGTTAGCCAGACATTAACATTTAAAATTCCACTTAACTCAGAAAACACGAGAAAGGTCAAAGAACTCAATCATCTCTTTTCAGCCCCCTTTTTTGCTAATTTGATCACTTTTGCCTATTCAGGGAAAACATCAAAGTGGTATATGGTATATTTAAAACTACCAAGACTTAAGGAGCTTCTGTCAGGCTTTAACCCTGATTACATTTGATTGTTTCCAGAAATATTTTTATTTTAATTGGCACATAACCAAAAACTCTGCTAAACTGAAAGAAATAGTATAGCAGTGGTAGCGATTTAGCCAGTTGTTCTTATGGCTTTAGGTTATATAAAAAAAGAAAAAAAAATGGGGAAAGGATATTTTGAAGGAAACTTAGAATATAACAAGACTACTGACAATTTCTCACATCCAAATTATTAAGTAGCTGTCCATAAAATCTTCAAGATATGTTTTTGCTCAGATGACACAGAAGAACTATTACCTACATGGTAATAATGGAATGTACAGATTCTTTCAGAGAGTTTTTTTTTTCTTTTTTAATTCAATTTTAAAGAAGACTTTTTAAATATGTGAAACTGTGTTATATACAATTATCTAATAATTTCTCTTTATGTCCAAATATTCAGAATTTTTTATTTCTAAACATTAATAATCTGAAGGAAAATTGAATAACAAAGTTAAATAATTTCTTTTAGAATATACTATCACTTAATTGAGTTTTGTCAATTAATTGTCAATTAATTTTGTCAGTGATTTTAAGACTAAAAACTATGACTGTATAATTTAAAAGGTCAAATTATTCTTTAATGCATCTATAAGATGAACATGTGTTAAATATTTTATTAAACTTTCATTGTTAATTATAAAATTGGGCAGATTTTACAATTTGTTCAAAGAAGTACAATTTCATATGGAATTAGACTTAAAAGCAGAAGTGCCCTTTTCAGGGAGGCAATGGTCAGTTGAACCTCCGCAGGACTGAATTTTTTTTTTTAAGACAGATTGTCTCTCTGTTACCCTGGGTAGAGTGCTATAGCATCATCATACTTCACAGCAATCTCAAACTCTTGGGCTCTAGTGATCCTTTTGCCTCAGTCTACTGAGTAACTGGGACTACAGATGCCCACCACATACCTGACTAGTTTTTCTATTTTTAGTAGAGATGGGATCTTGCTCTTGCTCAGGCTGGTCTTGAACTCAATCCACCTTCGTCAACCTCCCAGAGTGCCAAGATTTCAGGCGAGAGCCACCACACTAAGCCATTAGGACTGAATTTATTTTTATGTCCATAGATGAGAATTAGTTTGCATTGTTACCTATGATCTATTTATAAAGTTATAAAACAGCTTAAAGCCAAGAAAAAGTTAAAATTAAAAATCTAAAAGTAATATGCTCAAAAAAGCCCAGTTTTGCACAGATACATTTTTTGCTTATTCTAAATTTCCTCACAAAGCATAGCATTTTTATTGTTTTAAAGTGTTTTGTAATATCAATATCTAAAATATACCTACTTAAATATAAGGAAGATTTTTAGTTAATTTCATTTTGCAAAAGTCCCGAGAAAACAAGTTAAGCAATGGAGTGCTGGGGGTACTAAAGACTTCAGAATATAATTGTGCTCCCATTCCTGAGAGGGAAGGAAGATCTGTGACATAGCAAACTCTCTGTCAACAGAGAACTGTTCACAATGAATGGCCTTATAATTTCACACCACCTGAATCTCATTACTGTCTAATGTGAGAGGTACTTTGAGAAGAAAATTTCAAGTCAAATAAAAGCTTGTATGTAAAAAATATATTGTGGAAATAAATGAAGATCACCCAAGTGAGAACAGAGGTTATTTATCCAGAACTTCCTTTTGCAAGGCAGCAAACCTGCATTACTTGCATTTGGCAAAGACTCCAAAGACAGGCAGGGGAACAGGAAAACATCAGAGTGCAAAAAAGGAAAGGCACCACAACTCTTTTAGAGGAGATTGTTGGTATGGGGAATTTAAAGGCAGGTGAAATAAAACTGGGACATGTTATATATGGGTTGAAGATTCCTAATTTGAAAATATGATATCTGAAATGCTTCAAAATTTGAAAATTTTTGAGGGTCAATGTGACATCACAAGTAGAAAATCCCAAAACCTGGTTTCATGAACAAAATTTTTGTGTGAAATTACTTTATGTGTAGAAGGTGTATGTGATTCTAAATGACTTTTATGTTTGACTTGAGTCCATTCCCAAGATATCTCATTATGTTTAGACAAATATTACAAAATCTAAAACTTTATAGGATTCCAAAGGATTCTGGTACTAAACATTTCAGATAAGGGATATTCAACCTATAACTTAATTGGGGAACATATTTCACTTTCTCTAGATATTCCTGAGCTAGAAGCGGGGATAAAAATCAGAAACTGATGACTGTATCAGAGAATAATACCTCAAAGTATAGTACCTGAACATGCTGAGTAGTGTGAAGTGAAGGAAATTAGAAAGGCCAAAGAGGCAAGGTCTTTCTGACCTTCTATTGTCCTCTTGTCTCGTGCCCTTCCTTCTCCCCCAAAGTAAGTCATAGAAACTAGAATTTCTTTTCCTTAAGGTGAGTCATAGAAATTAGAACTCTTTTCCCCTAAAAGGGAGACATTAAATCTAGAAGTATCCCTTTCTCCCTTAAAGACTCTCATTCCAGAGGGGTCCTGCCCCATAACAAAGACGAAGAAATGCTTCACAGATAAGCCAAAAATAATCTCAGTAAAGGGATCTTGCTGGATTTTCTCCTTTGGTCTGTTACTATTAAATCATATCTGTTTGTTCAATTACATTTATACAAAAACTACTGTTCTTCAATAAACCTAAGCATAAAAAAAAGGTGGGTCTTCAAGTCTTCATTTTTGAAGGCTCTCAAGTATCATAAAACTTTTATTAAATAAATCCTGTATGTTTTTCTTTTGGCAACCTATTTTTTGTAACAGGAATACCAGCCATGACCATATGACACATGAGGAAAGATAGCACATCTTTCTGCCCCTGTGAACTGGCTGACAACGTGATTCCTATCTGGGACAGTTGCTTCCAAGGTCATGATTTGTTTTCCTGGACTATTTGCCGCAGAGGCTGTGTTTTGGAGTCTTGGGATGGCTGATGCAGAAGTTGTAGGTCAGAGTTCTACTGTCGTATGTAGACTGGCCCTTGTTTGTATATCCAGTTTCTCATTTGCTGTTTTGGTCATTTTCTCACTTGTAAGATGTTGACCAATTGAGAGAAAGTTAAAAATCCAGATCTTTACCACTCAAAGATTGTCAAGTTGTCTCCATAGATAACTGGCAAAGACTTCCTGACCTTTTGGTTGTATCTTCATGGCAATCATTTGATGAGACAATCACTCGTCAGAAGTATTTAAAACAACACATAGACTGCAACTAACCAAAATTATGCCCAATATGATGAAAATATGAACAATTAATACTCCTCATCAAATGCTTTAGAACCAGGGACCAAAATTTCTTAGGAAAGATCAAGAGAACAAATTCCATAGGACATGAAATGCCTTAGAAAGACAAGTAGCTGTTCCCTTAAGGTGATGTATACAGTTTTACTTTGTCTATTTCACTGATTGAGGTACAAAAGGAAGTATTAGCAATGCAAATTTACACATTATTAGCCAACAAGAATTCTAGAGCAATGCAATCAATGATCTGTCACTACTCATGTCGAGAGCTGAAAATGATCTGCATTCCTTCAAGGGGAGAAGTAATAGTGATAAGTATTCCTGATTATTTCATAAACTTCTTATAGCCTTTCAGAAGTGATTCATGGGGAACATTGTTTTAATTCTAACACAAATAATTCAGTAATTCCTCCATCTAGAGTGCCTGAATAATCAAAGATGGTCTCACTTTGTACCTTGTGTCTAAGTCAAAATTTCAGACAAGGGGATTTATAGACTTAGAGTCTCTGTGTATAGACAAGTTCTAAAATATGAATCTTATGTTTCATGTGGTTTTAGTCTGAGGCAAACAATGGTCAGTATCTTGACCACAAAGGAAACAGTATCCAGTAGCAAAACATGGAGATCCATGGAACAAAGGAATAATTCATAATGTAATTATACCTAAGACTTTGCATTACTTGGGTTATAAATTTCCATTCTTATTAGTTCCTTTCAGGTGATAAACATTTGGCCTATAATTCCAGGAAGGTTGTTAAGGACAAATTAAGAATTTCCTAGTGCCCGATCAATAAACTATAGAAATTTATTTTTAAATTTTTCCTTTTCCTGAAAGAGGACACTAGAAAAGTCATAGTTTTCTTTGTTAAAATTCATTTGTCTGTATAGGTGCATGGAAGGACCATTGACAATAATTCCCTAAGGTCTCATCTGACAAGACAGAAATTGTCCAGAGGTTTTTATCACAGGACCCAGAGCAGCTCACATATTTAGTAATCAGCAAAATTGAGCACAGTGGTTTCTATTTGAGTAATCTAAAAATGGCAGGAGAATGAGCATGTTCTGACCTGCCAATTATCATAAAGAGGAAAGAAAAGAGAAAAGGAGACATTGGTGGATAAAACCAATGTCTATAGATAAAACCAGATGTCTACAGAAAATGAGAAGAATTGTTATAAACAAGCAAATGAAAAACATAACAGGAATTAGACAGGGGTTTTGGTGCAACATCTTAATGTGGAAACTGTCCAGTATCTGAGATCATTTGCTTGTTCAAAAGTTTGGGTCATGAATTACTTTTCAAGATTGATTACTTCTTGACAATTTCTGAGAATTTGTAACTTCAAGTCTTCTAACATAATAGACTTTTTTTTTCTTGGAATTTTGGATTGCTTCCTCTGGTTGTAAGATGGGAACATAATGATTGACTCTCTGGTGCTTCAGTGCCATATTTGTTATCAGGTCCCTTTTCACAGGGTTCAAGAGCAGTTTTTCTCTCACGTCTTTTCCAATAGATATAATCTGGCTAAAAGATCATGATGAGACTGCTTAGGAAGATGTGAACAAATGGCCTTCATATGTTAGTGAACTACTTTATTTCTTTGCAATATTTTATTATATTTGCATGAGACAATGTAGAGTCTAGTAGTACAGATAAAATTCCTAGCTGTGTGTGCCTCACAGATACCATGTATAGGGAAGTGTCCTCATATAAAATTTATAATTATGTGGTACAGGGAGCTTTCTGATGTCATTAAGGTCAAGAACTATGACACAGGGGGGCCTTCCTGCATAATACAAGTCAACCAAACCAAAGCACATGATTTCTTTTTTTTTTTTTTTAATTATTTTTTATTAAGTCATAACAGTGTACAATGATTCAGGCTTGGAGTACAGTGTGCGGGCTTCCCATACAATCGGAGATATTTTTATCCACCTGATTAATGTAACATTCATGATATTTTCTCATTTACTATGTGAAAACAACACTTGTGGTGCATATGTGAAGGGTCAGGAGAAATCTTCTAAATATGGATCAAAATTGTTTTCACATTGTACTTCTAATTTGAACCTATTTGTTTCTAAATATTTAAAGTACATTTTTTGCTTTTTTTTATACTGATGATCTCTGTCTGCCTTTTTTTGGGTCAATTTGCCTTTAATCCATTTATAATTAAGGTGATTATTAACATGCTTAGGTTTACGTCTATCATTTTTATCAGCCTCCTGTCTTTCCCAACTGTTCTTTGTTCTATTTTTCTCTATTCCTGCCTTCTCTTGGTTTCACTGAGTATTTTTATGATTCCATTATTTTTTATAGACTATTTGCTAGAGCATCTTTAGGTTCACAGCAAAATTGAACAGAAAGTCCAGTTTCCATATGCCTCCTACTCCCCACTACACACACATAACCTCTCAAACTCAACATCCCATGCTAGAGTGATATACAGTAGAACCACCCCCATAGTTGACCACCTCCTTAAGTTGACCTAATTTTCATAGACTGGACATGCACCACATGTACACATCAGTGCACTAGGCCTAGTTCCTTATGTTGACCACCTCTGTATATTGGCCAGTTTGTTACAGTCCCTCACATGGTCAACTTACAGAGGTTCTACTGTATTTGTTATAATCAATGAACCTGCATTGACACGTTACTATCATCCAGAGTTTATAGTTTATATTGGAATTCAGTCTTGGGGATGTGCTACATTCTGTGGGTTTGGACAAAGTGTGCTGTCACGTATGCACAATTAGAGTACCATGCAGAACATTTCCACTGCCCTGCAAATATCCTCTGCCCTCTGTTAATTCTTCCCTAACCCTGGTGGCTTTGCCTTTTTTACAATGTCATATAGCGAGAATGATACAGTGTTTAGCTTTTTCAGAATGGTTTCTTTCACTTCATAATATGCATTTAAATTTCCTCTATATCTTTTCATGGCTGATAACACGTTTCTTTTTGGTGCTGACTAATATTTCATTGTCCATAGGTACTACAGTTTACCCATGCACCTATTGAAGCACATTTTTGTTGCTTCCAAGTTTGGACAATGATGAATAAAACTGCTATAGACATCTGTCTATAGGTTTTTGTGTGGACATAATTTTTTCAGTTCATTTGGATAAAGGCAAGGAGCATAAATCTTAGATCATGTGGTAAGAGTAGGTTTAGTTTTATAAGAAGTCCACATATTGTTTTCTAAAGTAGCTGGACCGTTTTGCATTCCCGCCAGCCAGCATTTAGTGTTGTCAGTGTCTTGGATTTTGGATTCTAATAAGTGCATAGCAATATCTCATTGTGGTTTCAATTTGCAGTTCCCTAATGACTTGTAATGTTGAGCGTCTTTTTCTTATGCTTATTTACAATCATTTTCTCTTATTTGATGAAGTGTCTGTTCAGGTCTCTGGCCTATTTTTAATCAAGTGTTCATTTTCTTATCATTGAGTTTTTAGAGTTCTTTGTATATTTTGGATTACAGATACACAAAATCAGCCCTTCACCAGGCAAATGTTTGAGAATACTTGCTCTCACTCTGTGGCTTGCCTTCTGAGTCTCTTTCACAGAGCATAAGCTGAAAATTGTATTGAAGTCCAGCTTACCAATTCTTTCTTTCATGGTGTGGTGTTGTGTCCAAAATGTCACTGCCATACCCAAGATCATCTAGATTTTCTCCTATGTTACCTTCTAGGAGTTTTACAGGTTTGCATTTTAGATTGAGGTCTATGATCCATTTTGAGCTAAGTTTTTTTGAAGGTATAAGGTCTGTGCCTATATTAATTTCTTTGCATGTGACTGTTTAGTTGTTCTAGTACCATTGTTGAAGAGACTTTCTTTTCTTCCTTTTGTTGCCTTTGCTCCATTGTCAAAGATCAGTTGACTATACTGACATGGGTGTATTTCTGAACTCCCTGTTCTGTTCCATTGGTGTACTTGTGTGTTTTCTTACCAGTGCCCACTGTCTTGATCACTGAAACTGCCCACCAGGCTTATGGTAGGGCAGTGTCAGTACTCTAACTTTGTTGTTCTGGGCATTTCACCTGCCCCTATAAAGTTTAGGATCGTTTTGTTGATGTCCAGAAAATAACTTCCTGTGATTTTAGTTGGAATTGTATTAAATCTATAGATTAAGTTAAGAGGAATGGATATCTTAACAATATTGAGTCTTTCTATCCGTAAATATGGAATATTTCTCTGTTCATTTAGTTCTTCTTTGTTATCTTTTATCAGAGTTTTGTAGTTTTCCTCAAGTAGATCTTGTACAGAAAAATATGTTAGATTTGTATCTCAGTATTTCATTGTGGGGGGTGTTAATGTTTTTATTTCAAATTTTACTTAATTGCTGTTATATAGGAAAGCAATTGACTTTGTATCTTTGTTTGTATCCTCAACCTTGTAATTATTGGTTATTCATTCCAGGAGTCTTTATTTTTTTTGATCAATTCTTTTAGATTTTCTAAATAGATAATCATGTTATCTGCAAACAAAGACAGTTGATTTCCTTTGTTGGCTCTTACTATTTTAGTGGTTGCTTTCAGGTTTAGAATATACATCTTTAACTCTCACAGTCTGTCTTGAAGTGAAATTATACAACTTTATGTGTGCTCTAAGGACCTTATCATGGCAGTTCTGATCTTTCCCTATGGGCTTTGATACTAGTTTTGTCATGTTTTATTTATATATGTTATGAACCCCACAGAACATTGTTATTTTTTTTAACAGATTTCAATAAGAAAAAAAAAGTTAGGTTATATATTAGTTCATGTAGTTACCATTTCCCGTGCCTTCACTTGTTTTTATTGATCCATGCTTCCAGCTGGTGTCATTTTCTTTGTGCCTAAAAGGCTCTGTTTTAACATTTCTGACAATGCAGGTCTGCTGCAGCTAATTTCTTTCTGCTTTTGTATTCCTGAAAAAGTTTTCTTATTTTTTGAAAGAGTTGGGTTTTGCTGGATTCAGAATTCTGGATTAACAATTTTCTTCCCGCCCGCTACCCCAGTGCTTTAAGGTTTTACTCACCGTCGTCTCTCGCTCTTGTCTGTGGTCCTCTGTACATAGGATGGCTTCTTCCTTGACAGGTTTGAGGTTCTTTATCACTGGCTTTGAGCAGTATGATTATGGTGGGGTTGTACCTGGAGCTTGTTTACCTCCTTGACTCTATGAGTTTTTGTGAGTTTTGGAAAATTTTTGGCCCATACTTTTAAAATTATGTTTCCTGTCTCCCTCAACTCTCCCATTCTTGAAGATACTCCAGTTATGTTTGGCAACTGGATTATTGTCTTAGAGCTTACCGATGTTCTTTTTATAATTTTTTAAATCTGTATTTTATTTTGAGTAGTTTCTCAAAAGACACCTGTACTTGTTTACTTCAACACAATTCACAATTGCAAAAGTGTGCAATTGCTATGTCTTCAAGTTCACTTAGTTTTTTTTCCCCCTGCAAGGTCTAACCTTCTGTTAACCTATCTAGTTTATTTTTTATCTCAGATAGTATACATTTCATTGACATATAAGTTCAATTTAGTTCATTTGTGTATCTTCTATGGTATTACTTAGCTTTTTCCCTTATTTATTTATTTATTTATTTATTTATTTTTATTTTCAAAATATTAATGGGGTACACATGTTTTAGGTTACGTGGATGATTTTTATAATGCTTGAGTCCCTGCTAAAGGTGTACCCATCACCCAAATACTATTCCTGGTACCTGTAATGTTTTTTTCCTCCTCTCCTGCCCTTGCTCGCCAGTTGATTTCCACTGGATTTTACTTCCTTCTGTGCACATGTGTGCTCATCACTTAGTTCCAAGTTATTGGTGAGTGTATATGGTGTTTATTTTTCCATTCTGAGACACTTTACTCGCTCAAGAATGGTCTCTAATTCCATCCATATTGTTGCAAAAGATATTAGTTCACCTTTTTTTTAAAGGCTGAGTAGTACTCTGTAGTAAACATATGCCACATTTTTTTAACCCACTCATGAATTGATGGGCACTTGTGTTGATTCCACACTTTTGCAATTGTGAATGGTGTTGAAGTAAACAATCAAGTACAGGTGTCTTTTTGGTAAAAAGTCTTTTTTATATTGGGTAAATACTCAAAAGTGGGATTGCTAGATCCTAATTTTAGTTCTTTGAGTAATCTCTGTACCATTTCTGTACAGGTTGTACTAATTTGCAGGCCCTCCAAAAGCATATAAGCTTTCCTTTCTCTCTGTATCTACACCAGCATCTATTGTTTTTGGATTTTTTGATACATGCCATTCTAACTGGGGTAAGGTGACATCTCATTATGGTTCTAATTTGCATTTGCATTAGTGATGTTGAGCACTTTTTCATGTTTATTAGCCATTTGTCTTTCTTCTTTTGAGGCAACAAAGTCTGTTGCCTACTTTGTAATACAGTAATTTGTTTTTCATGCTGATTTGCTTGAGTTCTTTATAAATTCTGGTTACTAGCCCTTTACTTAACTTTTTAAACAAATAGACTACAGTTATAATAACTATTTTTATGTCCTCTTGGCTAATTATAACATTTGTGTCAGTTTAGGGCATGTTTTGATTAGTTGCTTTTTTTTCCTCATTGTAAGTCATATTTTTCTATTTCTTTGCGTTCTTGGTAATCTTTCATTAAATGCCAGACATTATAAATTTTATTTTATTGGGTACTGGATATAAATATACTTGAGATGCTGGGATACTGTTGAATTACACAGAAGTAGTTATGTCCTTTTGAGTTTTGCTTTTAAGATGTTTTAGGCAGGACTAGTACTAGTCTGGGGCTAATTATTCCTTACTACTAACGCAAGAGCTTTCTAAGTGTACTAACCGTGCCTTAAATTGTATATAAAACCAGCACATTGTACCCCATGATTGCATTAATGTTAACAGCTATGATTTAATAAAAAAAAATTAAAAAAATAAGAGAATATTGTTTTCTTTTCTTCTTCTTCTTCTTTTTTTTTTTTTTTTTTTTTTTTTTGTCTGATGGGAACAGGCACTGTTCACTGCTCTTTGTGAGTGTCAGGTACTTTTCCCTGTAATCTTCTCAGATTTCTTGCTCCCAGCCTTGGAGACTTTTCACATCTCAATGGAGACCTAAGAGAACCCTCCACTGATCTCTGTAGTTTCTCTTTCTCCCTTCCCTGCTCTCTCTCCAGCTCTCTTCTCTCCTCTCCAGCATTGTGTCCTATAAACTCTAGCTACCTGTGTCTTCGGGTAGACTCTCAGTTTCATCTGCTCAATTCACAGAGACTTCAGGGGTCCCTGAGAGGGCCCCACTTCCTGTGCTGTGGCCTCATCCCTCTTTCAAAGCACCAAGTGGGATCACTGAGCTCCCTTCATTTGTGTCTCACCTCTCGCTCTTCTTTGTTGCCTCAAGGCCAGTGTCTTGAAAATAATTGTTTCATGTATTTTGTCTGTTTCATTGTTTTGCTTTGTTTCAGAAGGAGGGTAACTTGCTACTCCATCTTGGCGGAAAGCAGAATTCTCTTTCACTCGAGTGTTTTGATAAGATTTTGTTTTGCCAACATGCACATTAATATGTGAGAAGTCTCACGGCCCAGAGGAATAAATCACGTATGAAGTCTTTATTGTCAAGGAGAAAATCATTTGTTTGCTCATTCAGGAAACATTTACCTATTAGTTTGTAGAAGTCAGGGGAAGACACAGTAAATAAAATAAGTGTACTCTGTTCCCCCTGGGGCTTATTTGGAACCAGGCCTAAGGAATTTTAATAATTCTCTTCACTAATTTTAAGAAAAAATAAAACTCTCTGTCATTCATTTAGCAGACATTTGCTAACACCCAGCATCCCCCAGACCCTGCTGGGCACTGCATGTGGTCTAACAGAGGCAGAGGGGCAACCTGAATACTTTCTGCTAAACACAGAAATGGAAGTCCACAGAGAAGAAGGTAATGTTTAATGTTGATCATGAGGTAGAAAGAAAGAGACCACTTCCCAGAGAAGAAAGCAGTCGAACTCGCTCCTGGGAGATGATGAGGCAGGAGACCCTGTGGTGAGACTGTGGTAGTACCTCAGAGTGGGGGGGCCTGGTGTGGCTGGAACCAAGGTCAGGGTCACAGGCAGGTGCAGGTGGCATGTAGGAGCTGCTGATAGCTCCAACCATAGCCCCAGCCCCATGAGTCTGCAGCTGAAGGAAAAATGATTATATTGTCATTTTATATGGAATCAGAGGCACAGTGGGCTTTTGCTTTTATTGCCTCAAAATCATTTTGGTTTCCCTGAGGAACTTTATTTATAGTCATTTCCTGGGTACAATTTTTAATTCCTTTTGCTGTCTTGGGAGCCTGTCCCATCCCGAGCTCTTGAAGCCAGCACACATGTGCCCTGTTTGTGTGGGCACGCACATGCATACAGGCAGATGACGGGCTCAACATCCAATAGGGCTCTAAGCCTTGTGGCAGAAATCGCTTTGGAGGCCAAGTTCTGGGTGCAGCTGCAAGGGAGGCCATTGGGTCACTATGGTGGTCACTGTGCTTTCCTAATTAGGCCATTTTCTAATTAAACCCCTATTTTCTGAATGAGCTGATACATGTATACATTCACTTTGTGTAAACAAGAGGTGCCAACCCCTGGGGCACAGGCATTTGTCTTCATCTCTGTGGTGGCCTGTCCTTTCAGTTCAGCTTGGCTGCTCTGTGGGTCAGTACTGTGTTGTGATGAGTGCCATGACGTCACGCAGCAGCTGACGCTCTCCTGTTGAGTCCCATTGGCCTCACCCCACGTGCTAAGTTGATCTGTGCTCGAGTTGTCTGCCAGGAGGCCACAGCCTGGCTTTAGTGCTTGGGCAAGGGGTCCCTCAGGAACACATGCCCACTGGCCAGCACATGGGGCTGGCAGAGTCTGCCCAGCCTCCTCTCATCCTCAGTGAGCAGGTGTCAGGGCTGGTGGCTACCTTATGCCTAAGCTGTCCGAAAGTACCCAGTGAGAGGAGATAGGCAGCTTGGGTGTGGGGAGGGGGAGGCGGCAGGGGCCATGAAGCCTGAGCAGCCTGGCTATCACATGCACGTCCCGGAGATGCAGGTGCTCAGGAGGGGGCCTGCCTGGGGTGAGCCCAGGGCAGAGTGGAATCTCAGTGGCAGAAATGGAGATGGGGCATTCCTTGCACAGGCACAGGGAGCCCCAGGTACTGGGCAGGAAGAATGGATGATCTCCGAGGACTGAATCCTTCATCTCGACTGAGAATTTGGGCTTCACTCTATGAAGTATGGGGGAAAGAGGGAAGTGGCCAGTAAGGGGGTGACCCCAGCCTGCTAAGCTCAAAGCCCTGGCTCAGATCTGCATGGCAACCACCAAGCCAACCCTCAGAGCCCCTCGGGACTCAGTCCTGGGTCAGCCCTGTGCCCAAGCCAGCCCACAGCCCTCCATTTCCCCGAGCCCAGAAAAGCAGCGATGATCTATCCCTGAGTGACATGCTGTGCCCAGCTGGGGCCAAAGGCCCTTTTCTAAGAGTTTCTGGGAAAAGCAAATTTATCAGCTTATGAAAAGGGGAAATGTTTACAGGAATGGAAGACACAAAATGAATGAATAATCATGGCCCAGTTCTTGGGCCCCAGAGAGCAATATTCTAGTCTAGTTGCTTTTATTTGAGAAGTGAGCTGAGAGAGCTCACCTTGAAAACTGGGAGTCAGACCCTCACAGGCTTCCTGATCAATGGGCAGGAAAGGCTTGAGGTGGCCCTTAGACCCCTGGGGGAATGTAGGTCTGCACAGAGTCCCCCCAACATCGGCACTACATGTGACTCACAGCCAGCAGTAGCCTCAAGGATGCCTCTTAGGTCCCTGGCCCTTGGATGTTCCAGACCAGAGCCCTCGGGACCCCGAAATCACAGCCTTCACCTGCTTTCCCACCAAGTGTCAGCCCGAGATGACATGATACCGTCCGTGTTTCCCTCTTTCACGTGTTCCTGCGACTTGTACACTTTGTTGTTGATACTCTGTTATGTCCTGTCAAGGACTCCCCAAAATGGGCAGAGGTCAGCTCTGTCCCTTGCCTGTCAGTTAGAGAGCCTCCATTCCCCTGCTTACCCTGCCTGTCCTTTCTGGGAAACAATAATTCAATAATTAATGGTAAAGAGCCGCTCTCAGAGTTGTCAGAAAGATGCCCTCATCTCTTCATCTCTTCAGTAAATGCTGCTAAGCCCACTCCCTGCCACGTGCTGTTCTGGCCCTGGGAGATGGGAAACACAGCGCCTGGCCAAAGACAGGGTAGTCGAGGTCCTGAGAAGATAGCTGTGGTTCCTGTTGGGCTTCAGGAAAGCTGTTCCCCCAGGGCTTAAAGGGCAGGATGGGGCAGGCTGTGTGTGGGGATCCCAGGTTTCCCTTGGGCTCCTTCTAGGACCTTCCATCTGTCCTCACTCAGCATCACCACCCACAGTCTTCCCACATGGCAGCCTGAGTGGCCTTGAACCCATAAATCAGGCTGTGACTCTTCTGTTGAGCCTCTCCTATTGTCTCACGTGGAGCAAGCATCAGTTGGCTGCCTCCTTCACGCCCGCCACCCTGGGGACCTTACCTTGTGTCTACCCAGCCTGGGAAGTACCGTGCCCACCCCCACCCCACATGATGCCCCAGCCTTCCCCGGGCACCCTCTCTGACACAGCACCACTCACCCTTGCCCACCCTGTCTCACTTGCCTTCCTAGAGCTGACTACTGCCCAGCATAGGGGATGACCCTTGAGTATTTTCTGCCTTCCCCAGCAGAGCATGAGCTCCATGAAAACAGGCATTTTGTCCTTCTATTTGTTTTATTTCTAGAAATTTTAATTTTTTTCCTAGAAGAGTGCTAGGCATGTAGGAGGAGCCAAATGGAGTCATCAGATGAACCAACGCATTGGCTGACTGGTTGGTTGCTGTCAGGTGGAGGGACTGCCGTCACACGTGCAGAGAGGCCCCCAGAACTTGGTTTGGGTCAGTGGGTGACCAGGGCCAGCAAGGGTGGGCAGCAGAGTCCCTGGAAGCCGGGGCTGGGGCCTGCAGGTGAAAGTGCCAGAAGTCTGGGAGCATGGGGCAGGAGGGATGATGAGGATAGGCAGGAAGCTGCTTCACCGTGTGGCTTGGTCTATAGACCCAGCTGACCCAACGCCCTCTGATGAGGACTCTCCCCATCATCTCCTTGGGTTCTCATCACAGGTCAGTCATGTCTCCGGTCCCCACAGCATTCTGTCTGCTGCACTATCTACTCCCAGGGAATGATATCCGTGCTCCAGACAGACTGCACAGGTGTCATCAGGGCCTCTGGCAGCCATTGTGAACTTTGTCTTCATTTGTGTTCATTTTCATGATCCTATTAGTTCTAAATACTCCATAGCTTCTACTTTGGATTTTTGCTAAACCCTATTACAGCCGCCAGCATGAGGAATTGTGCTAGGCACCGTGTGGCCACCTGCCAGTGGGTAAAGTCCATGTTACTGCTCAGGAAGACTGCACTCCATCAGGGCAAGGCCCTGCCCCAGGACCCTTAGCTGTGGCAAGGGAGCCTGAGAGGGAAGCACCTGGACAGGTGCCATGTGGGCATAGCAGGCTTTGGGCCACAGAGAAATGCAACAATCTCAGCCTGTGCCCCCACCAGTTCCATAAGGCTGTTCTACAGAGGTACACCTGGGCTCAGCTGTGGCCCTGGGAACTCTAGGTGTCATCAGGGACAGAGGTGGTGGGGCCAGCCTTATGGGTCCAGGCCCATGAAGAAGGGGAAGCCTAAAGACAGACTCCTGGGGAGCTCATGGGCAGAGTGTGGGATTGCTTAGGGCTGAGATGGTGGCCGTGGTGATGGCTAGAGTGAAAAAATTGGGGACTGTCAAGTCCTTTGCAAGACCCCTCATGCCCACCTTCCCCTCTGAGGAGACTCTGTAGCTACTGAGAGTGAGGGCCCCCAGGAGCTTGCAAGCCCCTAGGGGCAGCGTCTATCCACTGGTAGGAGACTAATCTGTTCCCTCTTCTTCGCTCCACCAAGAAGGACACAGGGATCTGGGAGAAAGAGGCCAGCTCTGCTCCCTCGGCCCCTGGCCCCTTGTAAAACAAGGAGTGGCCACCAGTGTCTTGCCCCCCAGCAAGGGGCTGGAAGGGTCCTGTGGGATAGTCTCTGAGCTCCGAGCCCTTGATTCTTGTCTGTGAAGTGGGCATAGTACTCTCCCCTGTGGCATGAGGCTGTGGGAGGGCACTGGCCTTGGCCTCACTCTTACCCAGAATGGGCCTCCTGGCCATGTGCACAGGCCTCAGATCTGTCTATGGGTGTGTCCACCTGGCACATGTGCACGTGTGTAAGCAGATCTGAGGGCTGTGTGGCTTGATTAATGATCACTTTCCATTTGGATCCCAAGTCATTTTATAAGCAGGCTATATATAGGCCCCAGAGATTGGCGGGACAAATCTATAGCCATTAGCAACATTTAGGCAACCAGCCCCCCTTCCATCCCTCTGAGCCAGGCTGCAGCTTTATTATCATAAGTTTCTACCAAAGGGGCTGTCACTGCTAGCTGAGTCATCCTCCTGCCCAACCAATGTGGGCAGGCATTTGATTCATATGAAGGGAGGGTACTTCTCCTGCCCCCATCTCTTATCAGGCGAGGAAGGCTATGAGCACTAGATTGAGGCTCCTGTGTCCATTGGGCACCCTGACCTGAGGTGGAGGCTGCCTGGCCTGGGCAGGAGAACTTCAGGGCCAGGTTCAGGCCAGGTGTTCTGCACACACAGAACCTGGGCTTGTGCTATCTGACTTTGGAGGTTCACTGTGTTACCTGGACACGTACTATCTGACTATGGAGATTTCATGGTGTTACCTGGGCACGTGCTATCTGACTATGGAGGTTCCATTGTGTTATCTGGGCATGTGCTATCTGACTATTTCCTAGGTACATATTTTATAAAAAAAGGATATATTACTGAACATTGAGTATACAACAATTTCATTGCTTAATATATATAGGCATTGTCTTTCCAAATATACATCTAAGTCATGATTTTTAAATGGTCTATGGTATTACTTTATGCTAATAGTCCCTGATTTATTTAGCCCATCCCCCCATATTTTTGACCTATAGGTAGTTTCCGGTTTCTCAGTGTTATGTTAAAATCCTGCTCATATTATAAATCTTCTTATTTTAATAATGTTCTAGAAGTGAAATAACTGGATCAAAAGGGTCTATACCTTTTTAAAGGCTGTTTGCTACTTAGTATGAGATTGTTCTCCATAAATATTACAGCTTTTAGGCTCCAATCAGCCATGTATGAAAATATCCATTTCTCTTGACTCTTGTCAGCAATAGCTTGTATTTTTTGTAAAAATCTGTGTTAGTCTACTAGGTTAAGAAGAATGGCATTGCAGCCTTCCAGTCTGCTTGCTTTGGATCTGGTGAGGCTCAGCCTTGGCTGCGTGTTCATTGGCTGCTGGTGCTGCTCGTTTGATGAAGCCTGTCCTGGCTCATCTCTATGAGGAATCTGGGCCCAGCCAGAGAGGCCGCTTATTGCAGCTCAAGCCCACGTCTCTGCCTCTGCACCAGAGCTTGTCCATTTTTTCCATCTGGAATCTTCTCTCTCTCCCTCCTCGCATACCTGCCCACACCTGTCCGAGTTTCCACCTGGACCTCTCTCCCCAGCCCGGGAGGCTATTCCTTCTGGGCCCTTGTGGGGACAGTGCACTTCCTGGGGTAGCCACTCTGTCTGCTGCTCTCCTGGCAGTTTGCACTTTCACCTGGTTGGGCTGATTAACTCAGCTCACCTGAGAAAGTGTTGCCAGCATGGGAAAGGCATGGCTCTGAGTGAGTCAGAGACCCCTGGGCCGTGTCTGTGTTCCACCCTTGTGGCTGCACACTTTGAGCAGCCTCTCATAGGCCATCTTCTCATTGGCTATGTAAGAAATAGTCAGTCCTGCCTCGCAGGGTGCTGTGAACAGTAACAGTGAAACCGCTGATGCATGTGAAGTGCCCAGAGCCAAGTGGTGACTGACACTGCTGCAGGGTCCCCATCAGCATCCTCAGCGGGTTCAACGGTGGGCACGGGCTACAGGGTCCCTGTCAGCTTCCTCAGTGGGTGTGGCAGTGGGCACAGGGTGCAGGGTCCCCATCGGCATCTTCAGTGGGTGTGGGGGTGCACACAGGGTGCAGGGTCCCCATCAGCATCTTCAGCGGGTGTGGGGGTGCACACAGGGTGCAGGGTCCCCATCAGCATCTTCAGTGGGTATGGTCGTGCACACAGCACACCTTAGGAGTATCTCAGTAGGGAGCCTCCTGGGGCAGAATGTTCAGCCATGAACCCCCTCGCTACCCCCTCTGGTGGGTGCCCTCTGTGGGGGGATCTTAATGATAAACACCATGTGCTGGGGGCCCATTGCAGATGTGCTTGCTGAGTCCCTACTGAGTCCCCCAGTCAGGCCTGTCATGGCTGAGAACTCAGGTCCCGGGAACATAGGGGCCCCCAGGTCCTGCCAGTGGTAAGAGCCCCTGATTGGAACATGTGTCTGGTTCCAGAGCCCCTGGTCTGAAAGTCAGGAAGGACTTAGATGGAGCCACAGTTTACATGTGGAGAGCAAGCTGTGGCACTGTAGCAGCGGCCTATAGGGGAGGCTGGGCAGGGCTGCCACACCTCCTGTGAGGACCAGAGGGTGGGAGGTGGGAGGCTGGGCCTAGCTGGGGGCATGTCTAAAGTGGAGGGGCTACAGGGTCATGGAGTCAGCTGTGGACAGCCACTCCCAGTACAGTGGAGGAGGGGACTGGTGTGGACGGCCACTCCCAGTACAGTGGAGGAGGGGACTGGTATGGACGGGGGACTGGGGTACCCCTCCTTTCACAGGCGGCTGGCAGAACGGAAGGGGAGCCCGGAGCTGCCAGCCTCCTCTCTTTTCCCCTCTCTGCTCCTTGTGTTGGGGCCAAAGGGTCTGGGAAGTTTCCCTGAGGGCTTGCTTTTGGATGTGTGCCTGTGAGATTACTCAGTGATCATTTTAGGGCCTGTGACCCTTTGGGGGAATGAACCTTCAGGGCCATATCTTTGCCCTGCTGTTCAGATGCTGGGTAAGGCTGGCTAAGCAGGTCCCCACCTCCTGCCCCAGCACAGGTGCCAGCCGGGGGGCTGCACAGATTGGGGGATCCAAACTCAGTGTGGCAGAGGCACTGTCTCAGGGTGTAAATCAGCAGACTGGTGTGGGCCTTCAGTTTCCAGAGCACGTGACCCATGCACGCCCTGCTGCCATCCTTCTTCCGTCCCCCAGACACTCACACCATCCCCAGTGCCTGCCCTTTGCCACAGGCCATAGGCACTACTGCCACCTCTTCCACCAGCCACTTGACATAGATCTGACTCAGAGCAGAGCAAGAGCCCCCTCTAACTTCCTTTTTCTAAACTGTTCTTCCTCCAACTCGAGTTCAACTTGTCCTTTAGGATACTGGCTGTTAACCCTGTGAGGCCTCAGAGCATTTTGAGAATCAAACAAAAGCTTCAAACTACCTGTGCAGGAAAATGTACACCCACACGTCCACATAGTGGTCTTCACCAGGGCACCTGTGGAAGGACAGGCCTCTGGAGATGGGCGAGTGCCAAGAGACCTGTCCTGTGGTCCTAGTGGCTTTGGCCTGGCCTCCCCTCCGTCCTGCTCCCGGATCTTGGCACTTACCAGGACCTACTAGAGGCTCCCTCTGAGTGTTCCCAGCACACAGTGGCCAGGACAGCAAATGACCCAGCTGGGGGAGAGAACGTGGGGAAGTGGTGTGACGGTGATTCTACCCTCAGGCAGCTCCTGGGAGCTCCTGGGTCAACCCAAACAGGCGCTCAATGAACCCTCAAGAGGGAACCGAGCTTGACTGGCAGAGACTGGCTGAGAGGCCACAGAGCATCTCTTGTTAGAACAAATGGATATTACGTTGCCTGCTGACCCACTATGTGCTGGATGCTGCAGATGGTGCAGAGAGGGGCAGAATCCCCAGAGGAGCACAGTCTCCTGTGCGTGCTGTCTTCACTCAGTGCTGACACGTCTGAGAGATTGGGCCCATGTTGCAGTGGGAGTGGGGTGTTCAGTGGTGATGTCATGGTCTTCAGCCAGCTGCCTGGCTGATGCCAGTCCTACTGTCTCTGCATGCCCACCACATCCACACAGGGGACAAGGATTCCTGTGCCTCAGGACCCAAGGGCATATGGAACCTGGTGCGTCCTTGTGAACACAGGCATGCTCTGGAGAGTAAGCTAAGGCCGCAGTAGGACAAACCACAGGAGGAGGAACCAGCTCAGCCAAACCTCTGCTAACTGAGTGCTAGGAGAGGGTTTTCCCACTCTAGGTGAGAATGAGTGGCAAGGCCTGCACTTTGAGCACAGCTGCAACATGGACGATGGTCCATCCTTTCTGGGACCATGCTTTACCATGACTCAGTAAAGATGTTTCAACAAGGATTTATGTGGTTTCCTAGATAAATCCATGGGTCTTCCTCATTCTTTCCAAAGGCTCGGCCTAGTGTGGTCGTGATGAAAGATCATGGGCTTTATGTTAGGCAGAGCCACATTTTACCCTAGCACTACTTTGTAGTCAGATTGGCTCACCCTCTCTGAGCCTGGGTCTTTTTCCTCTATAAAGCCTACCTCAATAGAGTTATTAGGAAGACAAAAATGAGTTGCTTAAAAAATGCCTATTGCTATATCTGGCACCGGTTGATGCTAAATTGAGGCCCATGGGAAGAATTACTGCTGTTGAGCCACAGAATAAAGAAAGGTTCGGCCTACCCCATGACTGAGACCTGCACCCCACATTCAGGAGGCTGAGGAGGTGAGGGCCCTTCCCGGCTGGAGCTACAGCCTCAGTGCTCACATCTTGGGGTGTGACAGGAGCTACCTGGGCTGCTACTCCTCCTCTGTCCCCAGGCTGCTGCAGGGCTGGAGTCCAGAGTGAGTTGCTCAGAGGCTGAAGTTCCCATGGCTCGGGGACTTTCTGAACCCTGGTCCCCTTGCCCACCTTGGCCATCTGTTCCTAAGTACATGCACACTGTGGGGAGAGATGGTAGCAGAGGTGACTGAATCATGGCACGTGCCACACAGGGACATTTCAGCCAACAATGGACCGTGTGTACGACAGTGGACCCAGGTGGCACAGCACTGTTTTTCCACTACACCTCTTCTGTGTCTGCATGTTCACCTGCCTAGCACTGAATCACAGCTGCCACAGCCTCCCCGTGGTAACGTGGGCAGGCTTGCAGCCTGGGAGCAGTAGGCTGCCCAGCTGGGCTGTGAGAGCACTCTATAATGTCTGCACAAGGACAAAGTCACCTGACGTATTTCTCAGACCATAGCCCAATCCTTCAGCAAGGTGACTGTATTTAAGAGAGCAAACTGTTTTAAAGTGTACTGATTTGCATACTGGCTCTTAATATGCTAATTACAAGCTATCCTTCTTGGTCCTCTGAAGCAGCACTCCAGCAAGCGTCTCCAGCAGGCTGCTCTGCACACAAGTGGTGCTGTGGAGCTTGCTCAGACTGACTGGCCTGCAGAAGGCCCGTTTGGAGTGCAGGGCTAGATTGTCTGCAGGGCTGGGCCAGGGCCCAGGCAGGAGTGTCCTTGGTCTTGGGAGCCAAGGTAGGGCTATGATATAAGGCAGTGATCCCCAACCTTTTTTGGCACCAGGGATCAGTTTTTTGGAAGGTAATTTTTTCATGGACCTAAGGGAGGATGGTTTTGACAAGAATTGCAAGCAATTGATGTATTATGCTCTCTGTGCAGTCAAACCTCTCTGTTAATGATAACCTGTATTTGCAGCCACTCCCCAGCTCTAGCATCACCACCGCAGATCATCAGGCACACAACCCAGATCCTTCACATGCACAGTTGGCAGTAGGGTTTCTGCTCCTAGGAGCGTCTAATATCACTGTTGATGTGCCAGAGGCAGAACCCAGGGGGTGATATAAGCAATGGAGAATGGCTGTAAATACAGATGAAGCTTTACCAGGTCACCTGCCAGTCACCTCTTGCTGTAGGGCCTGGTTACTAACTGGCCACTGACTGATCCTAATGTGGCAGGTGGATCCACACCTGTGCTCTTGTCCTGGGTCCTACGAATGGTGTGGGTGGGCCCAGACCTGACCAATGACTCTCCTAGGTCAGGAGCCTCGTCCCCACCCAGGGTGCTGCCCAGTGATCTGAATGGCTCTCCTAGGTCAGGAGCCTTATCCCCACCCAGGATGCTGGACAGTGGTCTGAATGGCTCTCCTAGGTCCAGAGCCTTGGTCCCCACCCAGGGTGCTGCCCAGTGGTCTGAATGGCTCTCCTAGGTCAGGAGCTTTGTCCCCACCCAGGATGCTGGACAGTGGTCTGAATGGCTCTCCTAGGTCCAGAGCCTTGCTCCCCACCCAGGGTGCTGCCCAGTGGTCTGAATGGCTCTCCTAGGTCAGGAGCTTTGTCCCCACCCAGGATGCTGGACAGTGGTCTGAATGGCTCTCCTAGGTCAGGAGCCTTGTCCCCACCCAGGGTGCCACCCACTGGTCTGAAATTGCTTTCTATTGAGGAAGCAGACAACATAGCAGGCAGTCATTTCCAAGTGGCTTTCAAACATTCTGTTTCTCTCCTGGCAGCAGTGTTGTTGGCAGAGAGGTGTGTGCCACTCTGCATTGGATGGTAAGAGGCTGACCAGACAAACAGGGAGGGGTCTGTGGGAGGTGCCTCAAGGCTCCCTGTCCTCCAAGGACCTCAAGTCCCAGCATTTAGTCCTTCATATGCATTCACTGAGCTGAAAATCACATCTATGCCTCCTCCAAAGACTAATGTGCCACAGCCCCTTGTTCCTCTCTATACCTCCTCAGGGCTCCCAATCCTTGCTTATTCCTGCCACATAGCCCTCACTGCCCTGCCTGTACCCCCAGGGGGAACCATGAGGGCAGGGCTGGAGACCAGATACTACCATGACCACTGGACTTGAAGTCACAGACGTGAACCAGCGTCTGCTATTTTGAATCAATTCCTTGCCTTGGGGGCACCAAGAATGTTAATCTATTTCTGAAAGAAATCTGCTTATGGCTGATTGTATAATATCTTTCACTACCACGTAACTTTTTGCGGCAATGCCTTGCCACCACCATGGCAGAGGTAGAATCTATTTCTCTGTCCCCTTGAGTCTAGGGAGGCCCTGTGACTTCTTTGACTCACTGAATGTGGTGGGAAGGGAGAATGTGCCTTTAACTGATCTAATAGCTTTTACTTCCTGCCTCTTGCAAGTTAGCTGCCATATAAGAAGTGTGATGACCCTGCGACCACCCTGCTATGAGAAGCCCGAGTCATGTGGAGGGGCCTTGAAGAATGAGGCATCCTCCAGGGAGGGAGGGGGAAAGGCAGGTAGGCTAAAGAGCACCAAGATAGATGTGGAGAAGCCACCTTGCAGGTGGGTCCCCTAGTGTCACTTGCCCAGTTGATGGTGTGTGGATCAGAGATGAACCACCCAGCTGAACCCTTCTTCAACTCCTGAGCAAAATCATAAGCAAAACATAATGGCTGTTTTAATCCATTATGTTTTGGGGAGTTTGCTGTGCTACAGTGGATAAATGGAACACTCCCTACTCTGAAGTATTCTCATCCACCTTCTCCATGGGGTGGTGGGATGCCTGCTTTACTCTTCATAGAGGCCTATTGTATCAGTGTTCTGAGGCTGCCATAGCAAAGCATCACACATTTAGCAGCTTAAACAATGGGTATTTATTGTTTCACACTTGTGGAGGCTGCAAGTCCAAGATCAAGGTTGGGCAAGGTTGGTGCCTTGGAAGGCTATGAGAGAGAATCTGCTCCACCCCTCTCCTAGCTTGTGGTAGAGAGACAGCTAGTGCACAGAGGCCCAAGTTAAGGTATGCCGCTGTTCAGTCAGTTAAGAAACAAGCTCATGACTGAGAGACAATGGAGTGCCAGGAAAGACCTCTCTGAGGGGGACCCTTGAGCTGGGAGCAAAGTAGGGAGGGACCTGGCCATGTGCAGCATTGCACGCAGGCCGAGGGCTGGGAAGGCACATGCAAAGGCCATGAGGTAGGGACACGCTCAGTGCATTTGAGGAACAAAGGAAGCCCCATGGTACAGGGGGAAAAGAGATGGTTCCAGGAGCCAAGGGATATAAGGTCTTCTGGAGGCTGCTAGGGAGTGTGGATTTTATTCTAAGAAAATTAGAAAGCCACCCAAGGTTTTTAAGCAGAGAAGTCACACAATGGACAAGAACAGCAGCTGGGAGGCCAAGTAGCTCGGTGGCTGCTGCTGCATGCCATAGAGTGGGTGGAGGAGACGAGACGAGGACGGGCATCGAGCCTGGTCCCTCCAACAGGGGCCTTTCTTAAGACAGAGAGATGAGGTGGGCTCAGGGTGAGGAGAAACTTGGTGCTCTGGAGCCAGCGACAAGCTCCCAGCCTCATGGAGATGGCAGCTGTGTCACAAGGACCTAGTGGCGCTCAAAAAGTGATTGTACAGCCCAGAGGGCAGGACAGGCCAGCCAGAGAGGGCAGGACCTGAGCTGAGCATGGCAGGTCGGGGAGGAGGGTGACGCCCAGTTGGCCAGGGCACCAGCACAGGTGTGGGGGCTGCCCACCTGGCCCCTTGACTTTCTCTGAGCCTCAGTGTCCTCATCTGCAAACAGGCAGCATCCGTGCCCTCCCCGCAGCGCTGTGGGAAGGTGCACAGTCTCCACTGCAGCCCAGCACACCTGGAAGCCAGCAGGGGCAGCTTCCATGTCCCTCCTCAAAGTGACGTAACACTAGGAATAGCTTCAGGGAGGTCTGAGGAGACCTCAGAATTACCGGAGAGCTCCTCAGCCTCATCGCACTGCTGAGCAACCTTCCTGGGTAAATCACCCAGAGCCTTTGGCTTCCACTTTTCCCCATGAACCAGGGTTCACTAATTTTTTTATTTCTATTAAATCATAACTGTGTACATTAATGCACTAATTTTCAGGTCATTTCTTCAGTCTCTGGCCAGGAAGCTGGAAAGCGTGCTGTGTTCTCATCCCTGGGCTCTGGCCCTTCTGCTGGGGAGTGGGATGTATATGCAGGGTGTTTGTTGTGCTGTTTAAGGTTAAGGGGCCCAGGCTTGGTGTTTGCCTCAAGGCTCTGATTTCTGAGGGCTGAACCTGTGGTCGTCATACCTGTGTTCACAGACTCCTGGACTTTGTCTTTAGGAAGTGCCTTAGGGCCAGCCCTGTTCTGCCTTGTTCACATGGGACCCGCACGTTGTGGCAGTGGGCTGGGCTTTGGCCAGGCAAGGTGGCAGGGTCAGGCTCCATCAGTCAGCAGGGCTGTCTCAGCTGCTCTGTGCTGTGCTCTGCACTAGGGCCAGGCCATGCCCTGAGAAATGCACAGTCCACACGGCAAACAGGACGCCCAAGGAGGATGGCTCGAGACAGGTGCAGGATCAGAGTGTGCAGAAGAGGGAAGGGGTTGTACAGGGGTTGTACGGAGCCGTAGAGCAGAAACAGAGAGGGGAGGGGGAGGAGGGGAGGGAGGGGCATCCTCCATGTCAGGAGAGGGGGTCCCATGCCCCAGAAACAGGAGGCACAGGGGCCTGGAAGGGTACCCACACTCCTCTTGGCGACTGCTGTCCTGCACCCAGCACTGGCAAGAGCTCCTGGGCCACCCATTGGTGTGCACAGTGGAACTGTGGGGCTGCAGAGACCGCAGTGGGCTCTGGGGCTCAGAGTGTGGGACAGGTGCTCAGGACCCCCAGATGGTGTAGGCTGGCTCAGGGTTTAAACCTAGGCCCATGGTTCCCACAGCTGAGCCTCTGTTCTCCAGCTGGCTGCCAGGGGTGGTAGAGAAGGCACCAGTATAGCTGGAGTGATTAGGCAGACCCTGGGGGGCCAGGGCGTGGGGGAAAGAGTGTGAGCGACCTCTGGTTTCTCTCTGGCTGACTGTGGGTGCCAGCGTCACTCACTGAGCCAAAGATACCCGGGGTGACTGGTACCATGTGGCCCCAAGGGTGGCGTGGGGGTGACGTGCCCGTTGTCTGGCCAGTCAGGACCCTGTTTCCCCTCCTCTCTGAGGAGCCCAGCAGGAAGAAACTGAGGCCTGGACCTGCATGTTCTGGGCCTCTTGAAGGAGCTTGGAGCCCTAATTAAATCTTGGGGTTGTGAGGCGTATCCCTCTTTCCCTGGCTCTCTGAGGCAGGCTAGACTAGCGAGGCTAAGCAGCCCGGGGAACTCATGATCCCTGAGCACCACTATGGGCCAGGCCTCCCTGGGCTGGCGGGAGGGGGTGGAGTGGAATCTGAGGGGTTCAGGCAGCCCTAGGGTCCCTGCATCCCTTACCCAGCTTTCCTCATCTCTAGGGGGTGATAGGGTAGGTATGAGAATGTGACCGCTGAGCCCACAGGGGACACCACAAGGACCTCGTTCCTACCCACAATCCACCCCACTTGTATCTCGCGAGTGTGTTTTGTCTTTTACTTTTTATTTCAGTAAACGACAAGCCAGTTGACTAATGTCTGGTAAGATCGGCATCAGTCTTTACATAAAGGTTTAACTCCGGTTTATTGGGGTGAGGGTTGGATTTCACAACTGTGCCAAGGTTGCTTCTTCTAAGGTTCCTCTACTCAGGAATGAGAAGCTGGCAGCCCTCACCCTGCACCTTAAACGCAGGGCCTGAGGGTAGGAAATAGACCAGTTGTTTAACAGGGATAGACCTACAATTCACCACCCAAAGGTGGAGAGTGTTGTGAGTGGGCAGAGATCTTGTTTGTTGCTGGTTCATTCACATCAGATCAGCAACCCAGGGAGCCCCTGGGGGATGGAGTGGGGACTGGGTGGGGTGCTGAGGGCCGAGAAGGTCCTATGTCCTGGCTGAACCCTGGAGGAGCTCAGGGACCATGCTGAGATGATAGGGAAGGACAATAGTCACTCGGACTCGGAGCTTCCTGCTCAGGGAGAGATGGAAGGTGTGGACAGGAGCCCCTGGTGCTGCTCAGACCAGTCCCGGAGAGCTTCATGCAGGAGCAGGCAAGGACATGGGAGCTGAAGGGCCAGGAGCAAACCCTCTTTGCAGCCAGGGTCCTCTGAGGACATATCAGGAGCTTTTGTTAAAGAACACATTATTCAGCACACTTGTTCAAGAGCAGTACAGCAGACCTGATTCAAGGCAGGCCAGTGACATGGGCGCAGGGACCACTGCAGTGGGGATCTGCAGTGGGGGGTGGAGACTGGTCTTCACTCTGAGTGCAGAGAAAGTGGGAATTTATAGGCAAGGAGCGGCAGAAGCATCAGTGGATGGAAAATTACTAAGAGGCAGGCTTGGGAGATGGGGGATCCTGAGACAGGCCAGGGAGGTTAGACAGCCCTCCGGGCGGGGGGAGAGTGAGGAGCCCGTCAGATGTCAGCAGTGATCAGATACAGAGGCTGGGTAAACTGACTTAGCAGGATTCTTGTGCGGATTAGACAGTGCAGAGACGCACAGCCATGTCGAGAGAGTGCTCGGGGGAGCCGGCAGAGAGTCTGGTTAGGGAGAGAATCTTTCTCCCTTTGCTAAGGAGCTGGAGGTCCTTCGGGTTTGCTCTCTGCCTGCCCTGAGACAGGACACTGGCGGCCAGGGGGCAAGAGTGCACCTAGGCCCCCACACCCTCACTGGGCTGGGTCCCCCATGTGTCTTCTGCCACCACCATCCCTTCCCTGCTCTGCACCCTCCGAATCTGGTAATGCAAAGCAGGGAGTGAAGGGTCCACATCCAAGTCACACAGGTGTGGCCTTGCCTACTAGCCCTACTAACGGAGGTGATATGACCCATACCCTGCACCCACCAACAGGCACACATGGCACGCAGCACACCACACAAATGCACAGACTGCATCTTTAGAGACGAGAGGTCAGCTGGGCAGGGGTGTGTCCAGAGGCAGGGCTGGGATTGGAGCCCAGCCAGCCCCACAGTGATGGCTGGGTGGGCACTGGCCTGTGAGTTTGTTTTGGTGACAGTGGTGATGCTGGGTGGCTGCAGGGGAAGCAGTCTGGCCTCCACACCTGTAGGACTGACTGGGGAAGGGAAGGAGCGGGTGACTGGCCTCCTGGGAGCATTTGAGCGGCAGCTGGATACAGAATTCGTTCCTCCCTTGGGAGCCCAGCGCCTGAGTCTGCTTATAGTTGGTATCTCCCAGCAGAGGCTGCCTTTCAGAAACCTCCATGGCTTCTGTTCGGAATAGCCACACATCTGTCTCAGCCTTGTTTAAAAAATTGCCAAGCTCCTTCCCGCCCTGCTCTTCTGCAGGAGGCAACCAGCATAGCCCAAGATCAGGAAGGAAAGTCTGTCTTCCCTGTATCTTTGTGGACCTTTGAATTCCATGCTTTCCTAAGGTCCTGGCAGTCTGGCCTTGCCAGTGTGACATAGCCCAGAACTCACCTACATTCCTGCCTCTGCCTCTCCGGCTTAGCCAGGGTGCTTCTTCCTCTTACCCTCACTTTCCTTGTGAAGACAGCACCCAGTGACAGAGGACTGTGGCCAGGATTCCAGGGGACAGTGTGTACAAGATGCCCAGTACAGGGCCAGGAAGATGATAAACTCAGTAAATGGCAGCCCCCTGCCCCCATTTTTGCCTTTGTTCCCCAGGGGATAGCCTGCTGCTAAGTTTTAAACAACCACCTACATTCAAACTCCAGGGCCACTACTGTGCCGCCTGGGCAAGTTATTGACTTCTTTGAATCTTAGTTTCCCCATCTGTGAAATGGGGTAGTAATAGTCCCTAATTCAGGGGATGTGGGGGAATTAGAACAGAGCCCATGGTCTGTGCAAGCTCTGGACAAACGTGAGCTGCCGTCATTAGCAGAAATGCCACCCCTGTTCATTTTGTGTCAGACTAGAAAGAGAACAGAGGCCCCAGCTCACATGGGCAACGTCTTGGTTCAACTGGGGAGTCTACAGCTGCTCCTGCCCTTCCAGGATGGTCTCCGTGTGGCTCCTCGGTGCTCGCACAGGAACCACTTCAGGAGTGGGGGTAACACACACTCTGGCATCAGAAACTCAACTCAGACTCACCAACCGACTTTGAGCAATTTCTGTAACTTGATCCCCTGGCTCATTTCTGTCATAAGCCAGTTTTTATACCTCTCTGGCTTCCTTCCCTGTCACCACCTCCCCACACGGAAAGCTTGGGAAGCACCGGGCTCCTTATTCCTCCCCTATCTCCGTCACCCTTTAGCACGAGTTCTGCTTGCCTCCACCTTGCCATGCAAAGGTCCCTTTGCCTGGGGTCCCCGTGCCCTCCAAGAGGCCTGAGACCAGTAGGTAGTTTGCGGGCCTGGACTCCCCATTCTTGTTGTCACACTGCTCCTTGCCCCACTCCCTTCTAGCCAGGGATATGCCTGGTCTCGTTATAGCACACCCAGAGCTAGGACAAGACCAGGATGTTGAAGGAATCAACTTGTGCACCAAGCTCAGTCTTTGTTTCTTTTCCCGTCCGTGATGGGCAGGAAGAAGCTGCATGACCAATTAGGAGAGCGTGAGGTGCCCAGTGTGGACCCCACCCCAATGATGCAGCCCCCACATTGGCACAGCTTTCTCCACCCTGCGCAGACCCTGGAATTCACTTTGTCCCCAGCTGGCAAGTCTAGCCATGGGCACCTCTGGGCATTCCCATCCATGAGGGGCAGGTGCTGGCATCCCAGGCCCTAGCACTTGGCCTCCTCCATGTCACAGGGCTCCCTCCCAAGTAGAAGAGGACAAAGATTAATTTGTTTTTAATTCATCTTCTAATTGCTGTCTTCTCTCAAGGAGGCCGCCGTAGGGCCCAGGCACCATCCCTGGGACCACGTTTGTTTAAAATAAAAAATGAGGCCAGTCCAGCAGGGCCACAGTTTTAATCACTGGAAAAATCCTCCTGGCACAGCATATGTTGCTTCCTTGCACACATCTTGCTGGTGGATGCTGGGCAGGAGGTGTTCCTACTCAAGTTCAGATGTTTCCCCTGAGACAGGAAGGAGAGTCGGCAGCAGCGTGAAGTGTGCACCTACTAAGGGTACAGAGGGCGGCGGCCCAGAGCAGCACGAGCACATCTCTGTGCTCAGGGCATTGGCCCTGAGACACTGTCGTGTGTCTGGCTAGGGCCCCAGGGGTGGATGATGGCTGGGGCCAGGGCTGAGGAGGATGCTGCCCAGCACTGGCAGGGTGGCCACCCCACACCCTCTTTCATGACTGACCCCAGTGAGCCCAGCACCTTCTCCTAATGCCCCAAACCGTCTGGCCAATGAGGGCCCCTGGCTGTCTCCTCTAGTGTCTGCCCTATGTATTCCTGGAGTCACCGACTCAGGGGGCACAGATTAGCTGAGGACACAGGTCTTGTCCCAGCGCTGAGTCGGCAGCAAAAGTAGATGGACAAAGACGTGGCTGGCTTAAAGCTCATGGCTCCCCAAGTTGTGGTAACCATGAGGCTGGTTGAGGACTGTCTTATCACCTCCCGCCCTGTTGGCCCCAGACAGCCAAGACAGATGGCCCTAACTGGTCCTTCCCAGCAGGGACAGCTCCTGTGCCATCGTGCCCCTGTGGCCCGCCTCACCTCATCAGCACCACACCACATGTTCTTAGTGCTTCACCCCAGTGTGCAGGGGAGGGAAGGGAAACTCAGTCTCTCAGTGTGGAGCCAAGGTTTAAGTCCCTCCGACCGGACATCAGACCCTGGTCTTGAAGCAGCGGGAGGCCTCTCGCAGCTGGGGAAAGGAGGAGTGCTATTCAGCTTGTTGGGAGTTCTTGAAAACATGCTGGCAGGCAGTGCACCTGGCTCCACACTGTGCGAGGGAAAGGAGGAAGTGGCCGCGCAGAGGGAGAGCTGGGCAGTCAGGCAGGCCCATGAGGCCTCTTGCCCATCCATGGGACCAGGGATGAGTCCTTGCTGTTATCCTAAGTTGGAGATCAGTTGCTGCATGTGGCCCACCCTGAGGAGGGGCTGTGACCTTGGTCAAGACAGTGCTCCTGACTAAGGCAGTCTTGGAGGAGGCTGTCTGCGTGTAGCACCCCTACTCCTGCAGACTCACTCCCCGGCTCCTGAAGAGCTCCAAGCAGTGGCCACTGTGGTCTCTGCAGACCTCTGCATGCCTTAGGCAGATGTGGGCAGCCATCTGGCAGTTTATGCCAACCAATCAGTCCTTTGCTGTCAATTAGGCAACAGAGACCAGGCAGTCAAAGGGGAAAGGGCTTCTGGGGTCCCTGGTTTGATCAGTTCATTTCACAGAGGAGGAAACCAACGCCCAGAGAGCACCAGGCTCCTTGGAGGCTCAAGAGAAGGCTAGGAGGAGTAGCAGGCCAGGTGGCCTCAGCTGTCCCGGGCTGATGGCTGCTGCCCACCGCAGGTCCGACTGTCCCTGTAGAGCCAGCACAAGCTCAGAACACCCCAGACAGTCTCTCTTCTTGCACTTCTCAGTTCAAGGTTCAGACTGTCTGAGATGAAGTCAGTGTGACTCAGCGAATATTTGTTGACTACCTGCTGTGAGCCAAGAAGCAGAATTGGGACACACTAACCACCATGACTGTGCTCCCACCAAGCGAGCAGACGGCAGCCGTCCTATTGCCGTGATGCTAGCTGAGGAAGAGAGATGGCGCCGTCCAGCATGGGCCTGTGCTGAGGGTCAGAGCACTGTACGTTGGAGCCCTTCCGAGTGAGTGGCTCATAGTGGCAGACTCAGGCTTTGTGGGACCCGCTTGACTCAGGAAACCAAGTACAGGCACAGCCGGGGCCCAGTGGGCATAGAGAGAAGACTGGCAGTGACAGCTTGAGTGGATCTGAGCCTCAGTGTAGGGGAGAGTGGAGCAGGTGCCGCAGGGACTGCACCCTGAGAACAAATCCGTAAAATGGGAAAATACAGGAAAAACCTGCTGGGAAATCTGATGGAAAGTAAATAAAAGGAAGGAGGATAGAGGGAAGGACAGATGGACAGCTGGGTGGGTAAGTGGATGGACAAGTGGATGAGGGGATGGGTAGATGGCTGGGTGGGTGAATGATGGATGGATAGAGGATGGGGGGGTGGATGAATGGGACAGTGGGTGAAAGCATGGACTTTTGGAAAGATGTGTAGATGGATGCATGGGTGGGGAAGGTTGGGAGGATAGTGGATGAAGGGACGGATGGATAGATGGATGAGGGATGGATGGGTGCCATGTAGTTCAGTGTTGGGTAAGTTTTTGAAGGTAGAATCCAGGTCTTTGTTCCAGGGGTAAGGCTAAATAGCTAAGCAGATAGAGCTATGTGGGTCATACTAGCTGGGAGGACACTAGGGTGGAGGTCAAGGACTTAAGCAAATGAAAGAGGAGAGCCTAACACTCTTGTCAGTGGCTACCAGCTGGCACTGGAAGCAGGTGGGCAGTGTGCAGAGACAGAAGTGAGCAAGGGCCGGGCACGGCCCTGCTACCTGCAACAGGGATACTATGGGTCGTCTGATTTCTGGAAGGGCTGGGTTTACTGACAAGCCAAGGTTGGAGCCAATCCAAGGTGTTGTGGGGTTGGCCCCTGGGCATTGCTGAGCTCTGGACCACTACAAGATGCATTCTGTTTAGTTCTGGCTTCTGGTCGCTTCACCGCTGAGAAATCTACTGTGATTTCTAGATGAACGCCTGACAGAATTGGGCCAGAGATTTCTGACTGTCTTGCCCACCCATGACCTTTCTCTCAGACTAGGCTGTGCTATTTTAAATGCATATTGATCGGCTGGAACGGGGATCAGGCCAGCCATGCCCCAGGATGACCGGCCAGGTGCTGCTGTGCCTGGCCTCCTCCTCACACTTGGCTGTCAGAGCCTTCGGAGCAGGCCTGGACTGCACTGTGCTGCGAGGCTAGGAGCGCTCTCAGCTTTCGTACCGGAGTTGCACTTGGCATCTCTCTGTCCAATGGAATGATGACCCACCTGCCGGTGTCACTTGCTGCTGCTGTAGGAGTGAAAGTGGCTCCCAGAGAGAGTGAGTTGTGCAGGTGGGGTCCCAGCTTGGGCGAGTGACCCAAACTCCACGTGCCTCATCCATAAAATGGGGACAGTAAATGTCTCCACCCTTACAAGAGCTCCTGTGTAGGGTGAGTGCGGTGACCCTCTGATGCAGGTACTCAAGGGAGAGGGGCTCTTGGGAGCTGGAAGACGGGTGTACACACCAGCAGGGTTCTCTGCATTTTCCCCACCTGAGCACTCATTGTAGACATCTCCAGACAGAGACAAGGGCACTGTGGCCCCTACTTGCTGGGCTCCCAGCCTATGGGGAGAGTGGCTGGGGCACTCGGCCTGGGAGTGGGCTGGAGACCTCAGGCTCTAGCACATGACTGAGCTGAGCAGACATGGCTGCAGTGCTGCAGGAAGGGGTCCAAGAAGAGGGAAGACCTGCCCGGCAGAGCTCCAGCGACCCTGCGCGTTCACAGGCAGTGCTCACACAGCCTGCACATGGAGAATGTCCTAGACCTTTATTTCAGGTGCTCCTCTACTGACCTTGCCAGCTGGTGTCACCATCCTGTGTAACAGAGGGGAAGACAGGCTGGGAGGGAGGGTGGCAGCCTGTAGCCATCCTAAGGGTGAGTGACCTGGCAGCCTTCTCTCTCCTCAAGGCCCATCCCAAGCCTGTCCCTGTGTGCCAACACCAGTCCCAGGCCGCACAGGGCATCCTTCCTCCTGAGCGCTCCTCCCAAACCGGCCCTTGTGCAGTCTCAGGACCTAGAGCCATTTCCCTGAGGACAGCTGGTGGTTGTCTTGATGTCTAGAAGGAGCAGGGAAAGAAGGCTGTGGCAACGGCGGCAGTTTCCTACAGAAAGTTCGTTTGGGGGAGTCAACGGGCCCCAGCAGAGTTAGGCATGTCACCATTTAGTGTTGTCTGCATTGGCACCACCGGTCAGCAGAAACTGGCCTGATGTGCAGCCACGGAGACTGTCGAGACAGTTTCTCCCACAGGCACATCGCCAGGCGCTGCAGACGACGGGACCAGGCGGACAGGTGCAGTTTGAGCATCCCTCGGGACTCATCCCAGGGGCAATCTGAGTGCTCTTTGTTTCTGTTCTCTCAGGGCTGGAAGGCTCATTTAGAGAAGCCACATAGTCCTTGGAGGGAAGCCAGAGGCCTGGGCCCAGGAGCAGAGGGCCACAAGCCAGCTTCAGGGCCCTGCTAGTCTTCTCTTCTTGAGTTCAGTGCTGCCCAGACTGCCCTTCAGCCTGCACCAAATGTAGCTCTCTGGGCCCTTTCATGCTGCGGGGGTGCTGCCTGACCCCAGGCTCCTGCCTTTCAGATAGAGAAGACCAAAGCTAGTGAACAGGGAGAGTCAGTGGTCTGTGTGGGAGGTGGCTAGGGCAGGAGGGGCCTGGGAGGAAGAGCAGTGGGAGCCTGGCTAGGGCCCTGGGGAGATGTCGTTTGTCACCAGGGTCTGGTAAACCAGTACTCATTCTCAGGTGCCTGCCATACCCCAAATTAAGGCTGGGGTCCTCATCAATGCTCAGGTTCTGGTCAGGGAAGCCCAGGCAGGGAAGGTCACCCCCAGGGCTTCAGCCAGCAGGGTGACAACTGGTGGGGCACTGAGGAAGGGCCACGTCCATGCCACACTGGGCCAGCCCCTGCATCTAGCCCTGTCCTGCGCACTGGGATGGAGGCCCTCCTCATCTGCTTCTGGGTTGTGCAGGCCTCAGTCTCCCCCATGCTGGGAGCCCCCAGGGACAGCTGTGTCATGCTCACCTGTGTGCTGCCAGCTAAAGCCTGGAGTGAAGGGCACGTGAGGGCCCCAGCCACTTTGACCATACCCTTAGGAATCTTCTGGGCTGTCTGTGGCCCTTTTCTGAAAGCCCTTTTACCCTGGACACTCTGGTGGACTCAAAAGGGGAGGCCCTTTCTCATGGTCAGGAGCAGCCCAGACCCACTTCCTGGCTGAGCACAGTGGCAGCGGCTCGCCACCTCCTGAACCCAGCTGCCCCATACTGGAGGTTCAGGCAGATAGGCCGCTCAGAATTGTTTGTCCCCCACGTCCTTCCCAAATCTCATGATTTGTCTGTGCTTTGCAACTTTGTGGCTCTCTGTGAAGCTTTGGCTGTTGCCTCTTAGAGTGTTTGACCCTGTAAACATTGACCCAGTGCCAGGTAGGTGTCAGGCCTTGGGATATGGGGATGAGCACAGAGAGCGGAGGCTCCCGTGTCCATGCCCATGAATCTTCTCTCAGTAGAAGGAAGATCTGGGGTGGGGCCAAGGGGTGAGAACACAAAATGGTAAGCCTGTTCTGAAAGCATCCAGGTATATTCCTCTCATTTAACAAATGGGGAAATTGAAGCTCAGAGAGGTTAAGTGATTTACCGAAGGTCATATAGCAAGCATCAAAGGGCAAAGGTTATTTATTAATTTATCCATTAATACAGTGGAAGGTCTCTGAGCCCCTGTCCCCAAGGAGCTCAGGGGAGACAGTCTGTCACCAGAAGATTCCCACACGAGGACATACATGCTATGACGGGCACATGTGGGGCTGGACGTGGTGCGGGAAGCCTTGCTGGAGCACGCACAGCTGGAGCCAGGGTTTGAAAAGGCTGACAGGAGTCAGCAGGGGCAAGATGTGAGGGCGATTGTGGCCAAAGGTGCTGTATGGGGTGTTGGGTTGAGAACCCAGAGGAGGAGACTCAGACAGACAGCCTCAAAGACTCTGGAGGCGAAATGGGGGTATCAGTCCTGTACCTGTGATAGTTTGGTGATTTCTCACTGGCAACCCTGTCTCCCCCACTGAACAGACCCAGGAGTCCAGAGACCTGCTTCTAGGCTGCGACCAGCTAGTCACAAGTCTTTGAATCCGGTAGAGGCCCACGTACACAGGCCCTCCTGGGCTCCTGGAAAGGGGATGGGAAGGGAGAGCCCCTCTGGGGGACATGCACATATCTGACCAGAGCTGCAGAATGCTGAGGGCCTTCACACCCCTCTGACCCTCCCATGCTCCTTTCCTTCCAGGCCTCAGCCTCCACCTCCAGGAAAGGAAGGGCTTCAGGCTCCCTCCACCCTCCTGTGCCCGCTGCGCTCATGTGTGATCTGACCAGCAATGAGAAGGCCCAAGCCTCGGGTAGACAGTGGATGGGGAGAGGCAGAGAGCACAGAGCAGGGGGGGCCTGCCTGGGTGGCAAGAGACTTTGCTTTATTTAGAAAGGCTTGAGAGGAGATGAAAAATGAGAGATTGAAAAGGTAGAGACATTGCTCAGGACAGAGGAGTCATTTTAAATTCTCTGCTGTTCTCAGAAAGCTGTCTTTGCATAATGCTCCCAGCCAGCAGGCCTATTTTCCATTTTATTCCTCCCATCTTTTTCTTCTGGTTCATCTTCAATTGTCTGAAGTGCATGTCCAAGAAGAGAAGGCTGAAGGGGAAGGGTTTAATATAGTCGTTGTCTCCACAAGTCAAGGTGTTCCTGGAGTGAAAATTACTTTGCTTCTGTCAGAGGAATGAGGGCCAAGTTCCAGCACCCAGCCTGGCCATGGCACGTCAGGGCCGTAAATGTTGCAGCCAGATGCTCTAACAAACAGCTCCCAAATGTTAGGGACCTAACACACTGACCTTATTTCACTTAAGTCTCATGGTGTTCTGGGTGGAGGTGCCTTTCTGGAGTTCATTTGGGGACCCAGACTCCACCCATGCTGTGGCTCTGACCACCCTGTGACTCTGTCCATTATGTGGCTCTGCCCAGCCCTGAGTCTCTGTCCCTGTCTTATCATTTCTGCTATCAGCCTGGAGAGGGATCTGTGAGAGGGACATGTTCGTGGCCCAGGTCTGTCATTTCCTCCATGTGTTTTCCGTTGGCCAGATGTGACCACATGTTCACAACTCAGTGCAAGGGAGGCTGGGGCTGCAGTCTGGCTGTGCCCAGCAAGAAAGGAAATGGCTTACTCAGACAGTCTCTGTAGCCAGGACATTCTCAAGGTCAAGTGTTCCGTGAAGACCCTCCACCCTCCATGGAAGAGGCATGACAGCAGACCTTGGGAGACCGAGCAGGATGCTGCTGTGGAGACATCACAGGGGCCCAGAATAGAGGGCAGCAGGTGCTCTGGGGTGAGGGGCACATGGGCTCTGGTACCAGGGGGACCAGGTCCGGGTGCCAGCTCTGACTCTCACTTGGTCTCTAAACCAAGCGGCATGGCCCATTGAAGGAAGGGACAGTCTTCTGTGGGAGTATGTTCACTGGCCTGGGCATGTAGAGGTAGCCTATTGTCTGGTGACTTATTTTATTTTATTCCTGTTATTTAGATTTGTAAATTTGAGCTCAGAGAAGTAAACTCCTTGGCAAAGGTCGTATAGTGGGCTGGTGGGGGAAGGCGGGTGTCCAGACACTGACTCCTGACTCCTCACCCCACCCAAAGCATCTAGTTTCTCTCTGCTTGTCTGCCCTTCTTTCTGTTTTCCCATAAGGAGGCTCTGGGGGCTCCTGGGCCCCAGGGAGGATTAGTTCCTCAAGCAGGGCATCCAGCCCCCACCGAGCAGACCTGGCCGTGGGCAGGGGCAGCCCTCTGTGCTTGAGCTGCCCTCCTCACCTGCAGGCCTCCCAGTCTCAGAAAATGTGCTTCAAGTCAGCACACTGCTAGTGCATGGCCTGGGTTACCTATCAACTCCTTCCTCAGCCTCGCTGGCTGTGGGCAGCCAGGGCACCAGTGGCCCACACCTGTTCACGGCATGTTCTGTCTGGCCAGGCATAGCTCAGCCCTCTCCCAGCACTCTACCTTCTCCCTGCACCACTGCCTGTCCCAGACAGGGTTAGAAGCTGTGGCTTCTGAAGAGGCTCACCCAGGCCCCACCGAGGCCCCCAAGCCCCAGCCACCACACCCACCGGCTCAGGTCTGAGCTGTAAGGCTCCAGACCCATGTAGCCCGAGAATCCTTGCGTGGTGGCGGGCAGTGGAGGATATCCGGGGACTGGGAGACCCTGGACATGGGGTGAGGTGTTGCTGAAGGGCATTTCATCCTGCCCCACGAGGCAGTGGCACAGCCACAGCCCACAGCCAGCCCTGGACACACAGGACACACCCTGGAGGCCACTGGGCAGGAGGCCCCCGCTCCCTAGAGCCCACCTTCCTCCTGCGCATCCCCGGCCGTCCCCTCACAGGGGCCTTGGATGAGGGGTTGAGCTCAGGAAGCCGAGCCTTGAGGAGAGAGCTCCAAGCTACATGGGTCTCCTCTCCACCTCCAATTTGCCCTAATTTTAATTTAATTCCCTTTAATCTTTAATGAAAAGTTGTAAAAGTAAATTATTTACCCGAGAGAGCCAAGTGGCTCCTCAGGAGCTGCTCTGACTGAGGGTAATTACACACGCGGGGGGTGAACGTCCTCCCTCCCTGGGTGCTGGGAGGGGGCGCTCCGGCCTGTGAGCTAATGAGCTGCCTCAGTAACTCTTGGGGATGCATGCCATTTGGTGGCTGGGGAGCAATGTTCCCTTTCCCCAGTGCATGCCGTGATTGCCGCTGAGGAGGACAAAGAGCCTGTGCTCTGTCCCTATTTGGGTCAGGGAAGGTGTGACCGTGGGGGCCTGCTGTGGCCCTTGGAGGCTGTGCGTGGGTCCGAGGAGACAGAACGCACTCTTTACTCTGCTTCTCATGCACATCTGCGTCTAAGCCTTCTGTGGCTCCAGCACAGCTGCAGAACGGCCCCTTCCCCCTAATGAAGGGCTCTGTAGAAGTAGAGGGCAGGAGACGTGATTGGCAACCAATGCGGGGGGACTGTGCAGTTTGACCCTCACTCACAGCACTGTCACCCCTACTCCTGGACCATGGGAATATGTAACTAGTGTAATTGGTTAAGGCTTGGAGGAACCGCTGTGTGGGAGCTGCGTGGGTACACACGTGTGCACGTGCCTGTGAGCACGTGCGTGCCTGAGGTACAGCTACCAAGACCCAGTGTGGTGCTCTGGGCTGGCATATATTTGATAATGAGCTTCCTAACAACTATAGTGAAAAGGCCAGTTACTTGGCTGTCATCTGTAGAGAGAGAAAACATGTGGCTTGGGTGATTGAGGACCTAGCAACCAGCCATGTTGGCTTTAGAAAAAGTTCACCAGTTTGCACTTGCTAATTAGAAGTTAGAGGGCTTTATACTGGGTCTGTCCGGGCCTTCCCTCCTAGGACAGCTGAGGGTGTCATTGAAGAGCAGGAGGCAAGACCCACAGCCCGGGGATCTTGGCTTAAGGCTCTCTTGAGTCTCAGCTGCTTTTTCACATTTGAACTTGTTTGGCTTCGTAGAGAATGACGGAGCTCCTTGATTAATTCCAAAGCCAAGCCTTGCCTGAGTCAGATTTGGCGCTAAAATTTAGGACCACCTAAGATTTACGTCAACTAGAAAAATATGTGTGTCTTCTAAAATTTAAAATTTAAACATGCTTTAGCTGAAGCAAGCTGCGTAGAGCCTTGAAAACTTGACTCATTCTATTCCCAGGGCTTCAGCTCGTTTATTCCCACTGCATTGTTCTTAAGTCTGCTCTTTTCATGTTTTATCCCACATTAGACATTACCCTCCAAAATTCCCTTGGTCTCCTGTTTCTCATCATCAGCAAAGGCAAGACAGTGGAGCTGTGGGGTGAGGCAGGGAAGGCGTCTGGAGATGTGAGCTCTGGAGGGAATATGAGCCTCCAGCTACTGGCCACGGGAAGTGTGTCCTACAGGGCAAGCATTCAGTCTGTCGGATGAGCCAGGTAGGAAAGAAATCCATGGGTCATCCCTCTTTGCCACATGACCTTAGAGCTTGCTCATGTTTTAGGACATATAAAGTCTTCCTTTCAGCCTCCTAAGGGAGCCAGCAGTACAGGCTCTTCCCTGAGGAAGCCCCACTGTCTTCTCTCCTCCTCCTCCCTAGCCCCTCTGTGCCCACTCTGAGCTTGTGCATTGGGCCTACAGCCCTGGACACACATGTCAGAAACACCACCCAAATGCAGGAAACCAGACTCTCTAAGACCCCATGTGGCCAGGCAGGGCTTTTGAAAAGTCCACTGTGGTTTAGAACCCTGAGGCCCTGCTATTCTCCCATGGACACAGCGTTTAGCAAACATCTCCTGGGTGCCACACCCACCCACTCCACAGACCAAATGAGAAGACAGTGGGAGGTCCTGGGGTCTGGTCTCCACTCGACCCTTCCCTCTTAGCTCCCTAACCCCTGTGTCCATCCATCCATCCTGTCTCTTACCCATGGCCATGTTCTTGGTCCATGGTTCACTCAGAGTAGTTTGTGTCCTGAGTTTGTGTCCTGACTATCAGTGGTGGTCCTTGGCCGGCCTGGGCCGTGACTCTGCAAACTGACTCTGCAAACTGTACTCCCTGACATTTTCAAGGGGAGAGACTTCCAACATGGGTCCCACCCCTCTGTCAGGCCCCCAGGCTCCAAAGTGGGGAAAACTCCTGCAGAACAGAGTTCCAGAGGATTCTCAGGGCTTATGGATGGAACAAGTGAAGACTGCACAAAAGGGCTGCACCAAACACCTGATCCCAGCAGCAGGGGTGCAGGGAGGGCCTTTCTGCCTAGGGGACAGTGGCCAGCCACTGGACTGCATGGCCAGGCACAATTAAATTGGGAAAATGCAAATGAAAACCACAATGAGACGCCACATCACCGTGACAAGGATGGCTAGAACCAAAGACAGACAATAGTAGGTATTATTGAAGGTGTGGTGACATCGCAACCTTTGTGCAGGGTTGGTGGGAATGTGCAATGGTGTGGCCACCTGAAAAGGCAGCTGTCACTCCCTGCCCAGTTCACAGAGCCGCTGTTTGACCCAACAGTTCCCCTCTGAGGTGTGCACCCAGAGCATGGAGCTCACCCGGGAGCGTTTTCAGCAGCACTGCTCATAACAGCCAAGGGATGAGTGCCGTGTGCTGTATTCCTGCCCTGGAATATGGTCCCACCATGGAAAGGAGTGACCACCCATACAGGGCGTGGCACGGGTGAACTTCAGGACATCATGCTGAGAGAAGGGAGTCAACCCAGGGAACACACCATTGGGTTCCACTCATGGGAAAATCCAGAGTGGGGCATGGGAGGGTTAGGAAGTTGGGGAGCAGTTGCCTGGTGGAGGTGGGGAGGGTCTGGAGAGGTAGGGCGAGATGCAAAAGGGCACAGGTTTTTCTTTGAGGGGATGAAAACGTTCTAAGGCTGTGTTTGCACACATCTGTGAATGTACTAAAAACCATTAACTCAAGCACATTCAATGGGTAGATTGAGTGGTCTGTGAATTACATCTCAGGAAAGCTGCTAGAAAAACCACCCCCGCAGACCAGCTCTGATGCCAGGTTCCAGGCTCGGCACCTATGCTCTGCCCCTCCTGCCCCTCAGTGCCTTCACCCGTGAAGCAGGACGACGATAGTGCCCACCTAGCCAGGTGGTTCCAGGGACAGGTTGTTGCAACTACAGTAGTCAGTGAAGAGTGGCCACTTCCCCACGTTCTCTACCCTTCTCTTGGGGCTCCTGGGGTCACATAAACCTGTGGCTGGAGGCCCTGGAGCTGCAGAGTGCCATGAGTGTGGCAGCTGCCCAGGGCTGTGTCAGCTCTGCTCTGCCCTCCTGGCATCAAATGCAGCAGAGTGCGGGAGCAGCAGCGCTTGGCAGAGCCAGGCCAGGATGCCTGAATTAGCCCAAGTCTGCCCTCCTATAGCCAGAGCTGTAAGCAATTTAGGACAGTGACAGGCAGGGCAGGCTGAGGAGCAGGGCCTGGCCCAAGAAGCAGGACTGTAGCCCCCATGACCCATCCAAGAACAGGCACGATGGCCCTGAGTCAGGCACCTGTCCTCCAAGAGCTCACCACCCCTTCTGAGAGCATCACGTGGGACACTCCCTGGGCTCTGCCTCCCCTCACCCCCAACTCTCCAGGACAGGCCGCGACTGCTGCTGGCTGGGCCACATCACTCAGCATCCTAATGCAGATGTGAGACAGCTGTGTCCTGTACTCTCTGCCCTCCTAGGAGGCTGTGTGGTGTGACCAGCCAGTAGGTGGGGGCCACCTGAGACACACTTTACCTCCCAGGACCCTGGAACCAGCCTACCTGTTCCTGTCCAGGGGCACACGTGCCCTGTTCTCTCAGACCCCACAGTGGTTGGCCCCTGGTTCAAGCATAGCTGGCTGGCAGCTCCCCTGCCTCTAGCACCCTAGGAGGGCTCGGCAGAATGAGCCCTGCAAAGTGGGCCCTGCAAGCTCTTCCTCCTCCCATCCTCTGTTTATAGCCTGTGTTCCTGCTAGAGTTATCAACATGCTGTGGCATGAACGTGGCAATGACTTCAGGAGGGATTCTGGGCCAGACACAGTGAAGTCTGTGAGTCTGGCTGGTATTAAGTGTGAAGCAGAGGCTGAGCAGGGGGGTGGGAGGGTAGGACGGGCCATGCTGATGCTGATTTAATGCTCTGAGAAATGAGACTGAGCCACTCTTGGGAGACTTTTCACAACATGTGATTCTCCTACATAAATAATCTGTAGGGAAGCACGGCCTGGGTGGGGAGCCCAGGGTGGAGCGTGGCAGATGGTCTAAAGTCCTCTATTCAGAAGGAACTTATGGGACACAGCTCTCACCCCCTCACGTCATAGATGGCACATGGATGACTAGAATGGGACAGGGCACACCTAGCAGGTGGGTTTTCCAGGGTTCGAACCTGGGCACCCAACCTGAGTCCACTCATTCACCTACTTGTTCCTACAGAAGACAGGAAATAAAATGAATATCAGCCATGTGCCTGCTTGTTCTGGCCACTGGGGACACCGGGAAGAGCAAGACAGGAGCTTCCTGGGAGGAGAAACACAGTAATGAAATGGACAAGCAAGGTAGCTCCAGAGGAGACCATGAGAAAGTACAAGTGGCAGGGAGACAGGAAGTGGGGGTCAAAGGCTGGACCATCGGTAGGGAGCTGGCAAGGACAGAGGGTGCAAAGGCCCTGGGGCAGGAGTGACATGCCGGAGGAACAGCGAGGGGCACTGTGGGAGGAGGACGCTGCAGCCCTGGAGGGGAGCCGGCTCTGGGCCATGCAGGCTACAGGGATTGGATGTGCTCAGGAGTTGCTTTTATTTGGAGCATAAAGGTTTCCCCCCAAGACGGGGGCCAGCAAGGAAAGGACAGCCCTCTGAGTGCTTCCACTCCACCACCACGGCTGTGCCCCGAGGCAGTTGGAACAGCAGTGTGGGTATGGAGAAATCCAAAAGAGGCAACAGGCAAGGGTGGGTGGAGAGAGGTGGGGAAGGACCAGCCACAGTGACCACTGGCCATACCCGCAGCCAGGGCTGGGGGTCCAGGTGGAAAGGGCTCCACCCGAGCCTGTCCTGGTGGTGGAGCCACTCTGTAGGGGAAAGTGGAGGGAGGGGCTCTAGGAGAAAACAGAGGGTCCCCTTTGACCAGGTGAAGTGTACAACACGCATTGATGCCTGGCAGAGCTGTCGGGTGCTCAGAGTGGGGGTGAACTAGATGAGCACTCCCTGGGGCAGGTAGCGCCTGACGTCCCTTGAGCACCTGGCTGTCTGGCACTTTCACAGAGGACCCGACACATGCTTGACAACTCCGTGAGGGAGGCACTGCCATCACAGATGGGGAAACTGAGGCTCTGGAGCCCGAGCACCTCGTTGGAGCCTGACGGGCTGGCCCGACCATGCCTGTCTGCCTGGGACCAGTCCTGCCTGCCCCTAGGTGGGACCTCCAAGCACATGGCTCCCAGGTCCCAGACCCCACGCATGTTGGGCTCTTTGGCTGTTCTAACAAGTGACCACAAGCTTAGTGGCTTAAAACAACAAACACATACTTCCTGCCTCGCTCTGGAGGCCAGAGTCTGAGAGGTCAGCAGGCCGCCTGGCCCCTAGGGACTCAGGGAGGACCTGTGCCATCTCGGCCTCCCTCCATCTCTGAGCTCGCAGCCGAGCACCTTCGAGCTGTCTCTGCTCCTGTTGTCATCCTCGCCTTCTCCGGCTCTCCTGCCTCCCTGATGACACTGGGCCCGCTCCGACTCTGTCCCCACCTCAGGTCCTCAATTTCTCACATCTACCAAGTCCCTTTGTCTTATGAGGGGACATAAACTCAGGTTCCAGGAAGTAGATTGGGGGCAAATTAGGGGGTGTTATCCGTCTACCACACCACCCCCTCTGGTGAGAAAGAAGGCTCAGAAAGTTCAGGAAGCCTTTCTGATCAGGTTTTGACCCTCAGTCCTTCTGTCCCTGATGGCCGAGACCGTGTTCCACTCCCATTTATCACAGACTTCATCACAGACTGTGCATTAACATAAGGGCATGTCCGAACCTGCGTAAGAACTGGCTTACCTTTCCAGCGGTTCTCAACCTGTGGGTCATATATTAAATGCCGCGGCATTAGGAAGGTTGAGAACAACTGCTTTAGGTAGTACTTTCTCCTGCGCGGAGTTGGTAAGATTTGGTTCACGAGGCCCCACAGCCTCCCTACAAACCAGGGTTTGTGGGGCCCGGCTTGCAGGAGGAAACAGGCAGAGACTCTGAAACCACTTACCACAAACTGGGTGGACTGAAACAACAGACGCTCATTCTCTGTCGGTTCTGGGGTCGGGGGTCTAAGAGGACAGTGGAGCAGGCCCAGCAGCCGCCTTGTCCAGCTCCCGGGGCCTCCAGGTGTTCTGGACTTGTGGCTGTGTCACTCTGCCTTCCTGTAGGCTGTCTCCAGGCGTCTGTGTTTTCTCCTTGATGTTCCTCAAGAGGATACCTGCCATTTGCTGTAGGGCCCGCCCTGACCTAGGATGATGAAGATAACTTGTATCAAGATAACTTAATTATATCTGCAAAGACACTTTTTCCCCCCAAAGCTCACATATATCTTTTGGGGAGGGTCACCATCCAACCTACCACTCTATTAGCTCATTTGCCTGGGAGGAAGCACCCCTCTCGACCCCACCAGCCCAGCCTCAAACCCTTGCCTGCTGCTGCCCAGGTTAGGGGGTGAACTCCCAGTGCAAGCTCCCAGGGTCTGTGACTGAAGGAAGGAGAAAAGGACAGGACAGATCCCTGCACCTAGCAAGGACTCGTGGATTCCAGGCCCTGCGGCACCCTGACCACTTGCTCTTTGGAGACCCAGCACCCGGACAGACTGGAGGAGGGAGACACGTGCAGCCCCTTCTCCAGCCTCGCAGGAGGGAAACTCTGGTGCCTTCTGGAGGGAGCAAGTAACAAGGCACCACCCCCAGGGTGTGAGACGGGAAAGGGACCCTGTGCTGTCTGTGCGCCAGAGCACTGCTCAGGGGGTGCAGCACGCCTGGCCTGGGGTACTTGGGAGCCCATAGGCACCCTCCCCAGGTTTTCACCCCTATGGTTTCTGGATCTATCACTGGACAGGAGCCCTGACTCTCTGGATGGTGCTGGGCCCCTGCTAGGCAGCCACAGCAGGAGTGTCTAGGAGGCCCTTCCAGGCTCTGAAAGGACCTGGGGGCACAGACACCCCTTCAGTGGAATGTAGACCCCGAGTTATAGCTACGCCTGTCTCTGCCAGACTGCTCTTCAGGAATCCCGGGGCTGGTCACACATCTGTGTCCCCAGCACACAGCCTGGCACAGAGTGGGTGGCAGCTTGAAGAGGGAAAGAGGAAAAGGGTAAACAGATCCTCGAGCGTGGGGCGGGGAGAGCCCCGGGGCTGTGCCTGACTGTCTTGTGCCTCTTGCAGATGTGCTAGTGGATGGACAGCTGTGTGACTGTGAGGCAGCAGCGGCCTGCCAAGTGGGTGACCCTGTGCACCTGGAGGTACGGCTAACCAACCGGAGCCCACGCAGTGTGGGGCCCTTCGCCCTCACCGTGGTCCCCTTCCAGGACCACCAGAATGGTGTGCACAACTACGACCTGCACGACATCACCTCCTTCGTGGGCTCCAGCACCTTCCACCTGGACGCGGTACGTGGTGGTGTCTGGGGCAGCCTGGGAGCCCCCGGCCATGCACGGCCCAGGCCTCCACAGTCATTGGCCCCCTTCCCTGGGCAGCAGGCTTTGAGGTCTACATGCATCAGCACACGAGGAGCTTCTGTGGTCCCACATGCTAACACTGCATACCCCCACTTGCTGTGAGAGCTCAGGCACTTTCACCCTTCCAAACCCCAAGTCCTGGCCACAGAGACCAGGGTGAGAACCCCTTCCCCTAAGGGTTGCTGAAGGTGAGAAAAGTCATAGAGCTTAGAACCCGTGCCTGGGACAGACTGCGCAGTAGAGCACACCCACTGCACAGCACCAGGGCACCCCCGTCACCCACCCCATGCCAGCCACTGCTGCTCAGAGGGCGCTGCGCACCCAGCCAGGACCGGGACAGCACTCGGCATACCCCGAGCCCACCTCTGACCCTCACTGCTGCCCCAGCACAGGCCCGCTGCACTCACCTAACCCTGCCTGTCCCCACACTCCTGATCTCACTGAAGCCCCAAACAGTGCAGAGAGGTGAAAATGAGTATCTACTTTTAGAGACAAACCTGAGGCGCAGAGAGGCCCAGCAGTTTGCCCACAGTAGCACAGTGGGAAAGCGCTAGAGCGAGCCCAGGCAACCCTGGCCTTCCCATCGCCCTGGGCCAGCAGCTCGTGGGGCTCCTGTGTCCCAGGATTCCACCAGACGGTCCTAATGTCTCCTCCTCCTCCCCACTCAGGTACAGCCCTCGGGCCAGTCGGCCTGCCTCGGGGCGCTCCTCTTCCTCTATACAGGCGACTTCTTCCTCCACATCCGCTTCCATGAGGACAGCACGAGCAAGGAGCTGCCGCCCTCGTGGTTCTGTCTGCCCAGTGTGCACGTGCGTGCCGTGGAGGCACAGGCCTGAGCGCGTCCTGGGCCCTGCTCCTGACCCTGCCTGGCCCCTACTCCTGCGCCAGGCAAGGCCTTCCCCACAGCTCCTGTGTCCTCCTCGCCCCCGGCACCCATGAGCCCTTTCCTGCCCTCTCTCTGGCAATGTCTGTTCTGGGCTAAGTGGGACCTGCAGGCATGGCAGCCTCACCCCTGCCCATGCTGTCCACTGGGGTCCCCAGTGCAGATGCTGTACTGCCTAAACCCCAGAGGATGGCACATGCCCAGCCCTAGTCCAGGGGGCCCCTGCACCCGTTTCCATGATGTGGGGCCCCCAGCTCTGCCCTACCACTCTCACCCCTTTGGCTGTAAGAAGAAAAAGTGAGCATGAGGTTGGGGCCGCCCATGGGCTTGGGGAGCCTCCCCACACACTTGGAATGCCCTGGGCTTCCCTCAGCAGCTCAGGTGGGAGAGATGAGATTGTGGAGATAGATACATGGGTGGCTGACACCAGGAGGGGCAGGCAAACGTCCAGGCTGGTGCCAGCTGTTCTGAAGCCCAGGGATGCTCATGGGTGCTCTCTTGCCAGGGTTAGGCTCTGGGTGCTGTGGTCTATGTGTTTTGTCTGTACCAAGTACTTCAATAAAAGGCCTGATCCCCACCCCAAATGCCTCCTTTGTCTGATTAACCAGTGTGCTCCCCTCAGCCCCCAGGCAGCAGAGGCCAGATTTAGGGAGCGCTGTGATCTTAGCTTGGTTCCTGAGAGCAAGACAACTTGGGCCTCTGCAGCTTGGGTAGAGGGAGCATTACTTAGTCATTACCACAGTGGGCAGCTGGCCCTGGATTCCTCAGGGAAACGTGTGAAGAATAAAAACAGCCCAGGATCATCCCCCAGGTGAGAGCTGGAGCCTGCATATGCCAAGTCCCGAGGGCCACGGCTTGGGGCTCCTTCCTGGCACTGCTACCTGACACGTGGGCAAGGCAGAGACCCTCAGGCCCTGTGTTTACCAGCCTGTGGGGAGCCCCTGGAGCACTGACAGTTCCCAGGAATACTCCGGGTTGGGGAGTACAGCTGGGGCTCACCCAAGGCCACTTGGCCCAATAGGAAGGGCCTTCCCTGGCCGCCCATGTTTGAGTGTCTTGTTTGCATCAGGGGGTTTGCATCCCCATGGGGTTGGGGGAGCTTCCCAAGGGCCTAAAACTCCAGGGCCTCCTGTTGTCACCTGGAAGATGGTAGGAGGTGGGTTGCCCTGCCATGTGGGCTGGGGGGTGTGGTGTGTGGGTGCCCAGTTGACCCAGCCTCTCAAACACATTCACCCCTCTGCCCATGGCTTAGGGCTTCGCAACACAGGAAGGTCATCTGTAGTGGGCAATGGGGACCCTAGGGAGGCCTGAAGAGCAGGACAAGTCTAAGCAAGGCCACTTGGACTGTTTCTAAATGGACAAACAGTATCTATGCACACCAACATGATAAAGCCCCCAAATACACTGTTAAATGCAACGGCACATTTCAGAGTAATAGATGCAGCCCAGTGCACACATATGAACAATGCCCCCCAACTGTACATTTTCTGTGCATCAGAATGTGTCTATAGAACATGTTCACAAGACAGGATACGTACCCCTCTTAGAATTGTGACCTTGACTGGGGCTGCAAGTGATACCTCATCTGGTGTCAAATGAGGTCAAGGGGGACTTTGGTAATGTTTTACTTTCTTTTCAAATATACAATAGATTGATAAAAACATAGACACCAATAAAGATAAAATACAGATACAGGTGAAGATACAGATACACATGTAGATACTGATACAGATACTGATAAAGATGTAGGTGAAGATACAGATACAGACACAGATACTGACACCAAGGTAGATATGGATACAGATATAGGTGAAGGCACAGATATGATACAGATACAGATGTAGTTATGAGACTAGAATAGCTAACAAGGAAAATCTGGCAGTGTTTTATTTGAGTAACAACCATATTGGTGACTATAATTCCCTTTTGAAGTTTTCTATGTTTTTTAGTTACCAAAAACACAAAAAATACAACAGTTACTGAGATGTTGAATGCCACAACAAAGAGGATTCACAGGGGCAGGAGGCAAGACTGTATTCTTGGAAGAGGAGTGCTAGAAATAACTCAGGCACCTGGGAAAATGACCCAGATAAGGCCTGGGCCTTGGGCCCTTCCTTGTGCCTAGGGAAACCTTTCTGTCCTGGTGGGGAAAGTGACCTGGAATCTGGGCAAGGAAGGCCCTGGGTGTTCTGCCAGCACTCAGAGCTCTGTTGTGGGGCTATGTGGAAGCAGGGAATTATTCCAGCAGAGCTATCTTCCATTGGCATTCCCTTGGCTGAATCATTCCGGTGGTGGAGTTGTGTTAGTGTGTGTGGTGGCTGAGACAAGAGATCTGGGGCAGATGTCACAGTGATAGCATAATGTCTCTTGGTTCTTTCAGGGGTCCATCCTGTCTATGCCCCAAAAGTCCTATAGCTGGTACTTCCCTTGGCCCCTGGTTTATGTAGAAACCTCTTTGCTCCTGAGGGCCGGAGGAGGCTGAGCCAGGAATAGACCATATCCATTTCACTTCACTAGCTGAGTGGGTTGGTTTTGCCCTTCTGATCCTTGTTCCCTTTGGCAGGACAGGCCTGCAGTGCCCCTGTAATCACCCAACCATCATTCTCTGTCATCCTAAATTCACAAGGAAGAGCAAAGGTTCAGAGGAAGATGTCCAAGAAGCAAAATTCCAGCTTAGCTGCTTGTCAACTCTGTGACCTCAGACAAGTTACTTAAATTAAATCTTAATTTTTTTTCAACTAAATAAATTAAGTTAAAATATTTATTTCCTGGGCACTTTTATTTTAATGGTTAGTTTGATTTAGTCTCCTTGATTTCCCTAGCACATGGTAGCAACTTCTCAATAAATCCTGGCTCCCTCCCCTAGCCTGCTCATCGCCTTTTAAATCTCAATCATATGTCATGTACTTAAAATGCCACCGTTCTCTTGGACCCTTAACATGTGACATTGCTCTGCTCCATTTATCCCTCGTTTAGGTTAATTCATGAGGTAACATGAAGTAGTACAAGACAGAACTTTCTTATACAAATACTTTAATGAAGGAGTAAGTTCTTTGTCACTAGACGTATTCAAGCAGATTATATCTGTAGGTGTTTTCAAAAAAATTAAGCATTGTATGGAGCCTCTGAACCTGCCAGTCCACAAAACTACTGTCATTATGACATTTTAAGAGCCAGCCATTGTTCCAGTATGCAGGGAAGGGAGAGTGAGATGTATGTGGCCACCTGGCTCCTGAGGCCGCCAAACTATGTTCTAAGGGATTAAGACAATAAATACAGATCAAGAAAAGAGTTTCAACATGAGAGACTAGGGGTCCAGACTAAGATTCTTACTGAAGCAACTAAAAAGCCTCTTAGTGAAAACTAATAAACATGTTTATAAGTACATCTGTGATCTGGCAAGAAAGTAGGAAATACTCAGCCCAGTATTGGCATCCAGAGAGGTGAATTGTACACAGACAGCAGATTTGACTTTGAGGGTTTTTGCCAAAACAGGAGCCTCAGTCTTCTCAGCCTTCCATAACTGGATGAAAGAAGACAGAGCACAGCACCCACCAGGCATAGAATCTAATAGGAGACTGCAGCCCATTAATCTGGGGGCCAAGGAATTATAACTTTCATAAAGGGTGAACTAAAAATAATGCTCTTCTCCTCTTTCTATGAGAGTGGAAATAAAACTGCCCTGTCTTGATCCTCTCATTGCAAACTAAACTGGTCCTCTCGTGAATTTGCAGTCTCAGATTACACCCCAAATGCCTCTCCCAAACCTCAATTTGTTAATTTCAAAGTAGTCCTTGACAGCACCCATCACACACAAACATACCAGACATCTCACAGAAGTAAACATATCACGCTGGAGCAATCTACTTTTATCCCAAGCCTACAAGGAATTCTACAAAGAACATGAATAATTCTGAGTTTATAAACAAAGAAAGTCATTAAATACACAAGGAAACAATGCATCATGAGGGAGACCCAGAAGATATAAATTAGATGCAGGCTTGAAAAAAAAAGTCAGATATTGGACTTATCAGACACAGATTATAGAACAAACATGCTTAACATGTTCTTAGAAATTAAAAGGAAGATTAAAATGGGTAAAGAGCTAGATTAGAACATTGTAAAAGAAATAGACAGAACTTCAATAACTGAAAAATGAATTGAAAGAAAATATTTAATGAATAGGTTGTAGAGCAGATTAAACCCAGTTTAAGAGAGAACTAGTGAATGAGAAATAGAACTGAAGATGTTATAAAAATGCATCCGAGAAAAAACCTGAAAATATGAAAAAGACGTAAGAAAACATGGAAGACAAAGTGAGAAGCTCCATAAGTATTTACTCAGGGTTCCTGGAGGAAAGGATAAAGAAAACAGAGAAAAGGTAGTATTTGATGAAACAATGACTAAGAACTTCTCAAAACTGATAAGGACAAAAACCCACAGATCTAAGGATCCCAAGAAATTCCAAGTAGCATAACATTTAAAACACATAACTAACACATCCTAATGAAATTTCAGAAGACCACCAAAAAGGGATTATCATAAAAGGGGCTAGAAAAAAGAGACAAATTACTTTCAAAGATGTGATAATTGATTGACAGCTGACTTCTCATCAACAACAATGGGCTTCAGAAGTTAGTGGAAAAATATCTGAGAATGTGCTGAGTTACAAAAATGCTATTCAATAGGTGAAATGATGACATTTTCTTATAAGCAAAAATAGAGTTTTATACCACCAAAACCTCATTAAAGAATGAACTAGAGGCAGAAGGAAATTGATACCAGATAGAATGCCAGATGTATAAAAGATGGGAGAACAAATTACGTGGTATATATGAGGGTAAATCAAAACAAATATTTACAGTCTAATAATAATTGTGAACTATGGAGTTATAATAGAATTAACGTACCTATATATAGCAAAATAATACATAGATGTTGATGAAGGGATGATTGGAAATAAATTATTATATAAGGCCATTTAATTTAAATTTCAAAAATGATTAACTTTGGTGCTTTAGCTGTGGAAGTTTCAGTTTCTGGGGTAATCATTAAGAAAATGAAATATAATATGAACAACTTCTAAATTAGTGAAAGGAAATTTAGAATAAGGAAAACTAATTTATCAGCCTCAAATAGGACAATAAATGAAAGCAGAAGAAGAAAAATAGGAAAGGTAGAATAAAACCACAACCATATTGGTAATAATAATGCTTATACTTAATGGGGAACTTTGTGTTAGGAATTATTCTAAGATGTATATAATCTTTAAGTATATGCTAGACTATAAAACAAGTATACTTATAAGGTAGCCTATTTTCCTTCCCTTTGAGATATTTAGATATATATTTTAAAGTTCCTTACAAAGGTCTTTAAAGTAGATATTATCCTCATATTACATTTAGAAAAAAATGAGGCAAAATAGTTACATAGCAGCTAGAATATTGATTAGAATTGATTATAAAATAAATTGTACAAATTGAGTATATAAGTATTTATAACAAATTTAAATAAAACTAAATATTCCAGGAGAAAAATTACACAAAACTCACAAAATCAGATTTATGTTTTACAACAGACATAAAAACTTAAGGATATAGAAGGCTGAAATAAAATGGTAATAAAGGATGTGCCAGAAAAGTAATAATGAAAAGAAATTCTGTGAAAAAGAATAAATTACTTCTAGAAATAAAGATAATAACATTATGACATAAAAGTGACAACTGACTGGGAAGCTGTAATAACTCCAAATTTGTATGTAACCAATAATATAGTCTCAAATACGTAAGGCAAAACCTTATAGAATTACAAAGAGAAATATATAAACCCACAATTACAGTGGAAGATTTTAAAACATATCTCTCAGTAAAGGAAAAATCAAGAAGTCAAAAATTATTAAGGATATAGAATATTTGAAAACTTTAACAAATAATTTTCCTTAATGGATGTATGTAGAATATGTCACTCAACAGCTATAGAAAGACATATTTTACCAAGCATATGATTTGCTTATGCCCCAGTATATAGTGTAAGGACAGTAGCCATATAGATTGATTTCTCTCAAAAAGATAATTATAAAAGTCTCATGTATTTGGTAATTAAGAAACACTTCTAAATAACTAATAGTTGAAAAAAGCAATCACTATGAGAAATAGGTAATGTTGAAAATGAACAATATTAGAAGTGTACGTATATCCAAACTTGTGTGGTTCAGGTAAGTCCACATTTCGAGGGAGAATTTATAAACTTAAATGCTTATAATCAAAAAAAGGCAATGTGAAAGTTAATGAGCTAAGCAGCCCCCTTGGGAGCAAGGAGGTGGCAGTAGGGACCAGAGAACATAGAAGAACGTAATATGGACAAGATCATAAACTAATAAAATAGGAAAGAAACACACAATAGCAGAAAGCCAAAGGTCATTTCTCGAAAAATTTGATAACATAGAGAAACCTCTGACTATATTAATAAAGAAAAGAAAAGGCACAAATACCTGTATTACAAGTAAAGAGGGAATATCAGATATAGCAGACAATAACAGGAGGATATTATAAACATAAGAGGAAATTATGAAGAACTTTATACCAAGAAAACTGAAAACTTAAATGAAATGTAAATTTTCTAGAAAAATGTAATAAAAACTAATGATAATAGACTGAATAAACCCTAAAGCTGTTAAAGAGATCAAATCAAGTTAAAAATCTTTCCAAGAAGAAAACTATAGGCCCAAATGGTTCTAATAAATATTCAAGGTACAAAAAGTTATAATGATACATGAAATGTTTCTAAATGCAGAAAAAGAGTAAACAATCAAGTGTTTTTTTATGAGGCTGGTGTAACTTTAATGCCCAAATCTGACAAAACAGCCTGAGAAAGGAAATTTCAGACTGAGTCAGGCATCAATGTAAATGCAAAACTTCTGATCTAAAACGTTAACAAACAGATTCAGTGATGTGTGAAAAAGATAGTGTATCAGGACCACAGTGTCTTTATTTAGAGAGTGCAAGGTTGATTTCACTTTGAAAAAGATATTAATGAATCCATCACCTTAACAAATTAGAAAAATCCTACGATCATCTCTGTAGATGTGAAAAAGCATTTGATAAAACTCATCATCCTTTCATGACTACAACCCCCAAGCCCCGAAAAGAACTCTTAGCAACATAGGTCTAGAAAAGAGTTCTCGTAACCCACTAAAAGTGAACATGGAGAAAACTATATCATCATTGTTAAGGTACTCTCTGTGAGATCAGGAATAAAATGAGGATGCTTATTATTTCCACTTTCATTTAACAATGTATCAGTGGCCCATATCAGTGGAGAAAGACAAAGAAAAATAATAAAGATTGGCAGAGCTGTGGCTCAAAGGAGTAGGGCGCCAGTCCCATATGCTGGAGGTGGTGAGTTCAAACCCAGCCCCAGACAAAAACTGCAAAAAAAAAAAAAAAGAAAAAAGAAAAAAAAAGAAAAATAACAAAGATGATGAAATCCGGAAAGGAATAAAAAACCTTATCATTCATCATATGATTGATAACATGAACAAACCTAGAGTCTTTTTGGTAGAGACAGAGTCTCACTTTATTGCCCTTGGTAGAGTGTTGTGGCATCACACAGCTCACAGCAACCTCCAGCTTCTGGACTTAGGCGATTCTCTTGCCTCAGCCTCCTGAGCAGCTGGGACTACAGGTGCCCGCCACAATGCCCAGCTATTTTTTTTATTGTAATTTGGCTGGGGTTGGGGTTGGGCTTAAATCCACCACCCTCAGGATATGGGGCTGGCACCTTACCCACTGAGCCACAGGCACCACCCAACTCTAAAGAGTCTTTAGATTCACTAGAATTACTTAGCAAGGTGGTTCTATGCAAAATCAACATATAAAGATCCATAGCTTTTCTGCCCCTCAACAACAAACATCTAGGAAATGAAAGAATAAATATTACTATGTGTAGAATTGTAAAAAATATATACAAAGAACTGGTGACAAGCAGAATAATAGCATCCCAAAGATGTCCATATCCTAATTCCCAGAACCGGTGGATATGATGGGTTACGTGGCGAAGGGCAATGATGGGTGTGAAATTAGGATTGCTAATTACCTAACTTCAAGATAGGGAGATTTATCTTACACTAGGTAGACCTAGTGTAATCCCAGGGTCCTTAAAAGCAAGGAACAAGGCAAAGAAGAACCAGAGAGATGGTAGTGTGAGAAGAACTTAGCCTCACGCTGGCTTTGCAGATAGAGGAAGGGATCAGGAGCTAAGGAATGCCTCAAACTTTAGAATCTGGAAAAGAGAAGGAAACAGCCCTGCAACACCTTGATTTCTTCCCCATGAGACTCATTTCAGCCTTCAAAATTCCAGAACTATAAGATAATGAATTTATGTTGTTTTAAGCCACTAAGTTTCTGGTAATTTGTTACAGCCACAATAGGAAACTAATATAGAACCCAAAAATAGATCTTGAATGCCCAAGACCTTTATGGAGAAAATTCTAAAACTTAACTGGAGGATATGGAAGAAGATCTAAACAAATGAGGTGCAAGATACCTTCTCATAAAGATGTAAATTGTTCTCAGATTGATCTGCAGATTCAATGCAGCAGTGTAATAAAAACCTTAATAATTTTGTATGGAAGTTGGCAAGCTGATTCTCACATTCATATAGGAAAGCAAAGGTCCAGTGATAGCCAACATGTTCTTGAAGAAGAAATTAAAACATTATGCTGAGGTAATTAGACATTAGGAAGTAGACAGATGGACCAATGGAGAGCCCAAAATGAACACGGCGAGTAATGGGGACAATGTATGAAATACTGTTGTCCCATAGCAGTGGGGAAAGGATGGGAATTTTCTTAAATAGTAGTGGAAACGTGAGTGACCATAGGTAAAGAGAGATGTTAAAGCCTGCTACACACTGTATACAAAAAAAAAAAAACTATACAGACCTAACCGTGAAAGGCAAAATATGAGATATTTAGAAGACATTATAGATATCTTTATGATCTTTGCATAGGGAGTGGAAGTCCTAAATAAGGCACAAAAAACACAAGCCATAAAAAATGGTAAACTTTAAGACCTTTTGTTCATTAAAATATAATGGAAGTGGAAAGACAAGTCACAAACTGGGGGTAATATGATGAGGGTCTGATACTGTATTGAGGAGCTGCAACATGGAAATTATGTGTCACTTATATTCACAGTCCATGAATTACATGACATTAAATACCTGGAAATAGGTCATGACTGCCATAAAGCACAGGGAGAATGGGGAGTGGTGAGCCACATCTAGTGACGCTGAACTGGTCATACACCATAGCCCAGTGATTTCACTAACAGGTACATTCCTTAATGAAACTCAAGGACTTGTGCAAGGCAAGGTATATTCCGGAATGTTTACAGCAGAATTGCCAATAGTAGGGTAAAAAAAATCCATCTGTCATGTTGAGAATGAAATGAGACAATACCTGGTGGCACATTCATATCACAGAATACTATACAACAGTGAATATGCGACAACATACCAAAAATACAATGTTGAAGGAATAAAACAGGAGACCGAAGAGTATATGCAATATGATCCCACATCAGTGAGGTTTCCAAGGCAAATCAATGTATTTATGAAGGATGGATACACAAGTTCACACACACACCCCTGATAAATAGGTAAGTAATAAGTAATTAACACCAAACGTAGCGTACTGATTCCCTCTGAGGCAAAGAAGAATGAGATTTGTGAAGAGCAAACCGGAGAGCTGGAAATTAGGTAAGGCTCCACTTCTTCGCCTGGACTGTGGAAAGTTAATTCTATGTCTCTGTCTCAAAATTGAGATAGTCAATTCAGGTGATGAGAATTGTCAAAGACATAGCTTTGCGTTAAAAGAAAAAAAGAAAGATAGAAAAAAAAAGATCCTTTGGCACCGACTCAGCAATCCAATAAAGAATTCTTCCTTCCATCCACCTTTAGGATTTTGTTTGCCATTTCAAACCTGCTGATTAATCACCGCATGCTCCTGGCAGCCGCTCCAGCCAGCTTCTCTGAGAATGGGTGACAGGAGCCCTCAGGCAGGAGTGCCTTCAGCACCATGGACAGAAACCTGAAGCTGTCCCTGCCGAGACAGCTTTGTGAGGCTCTCCGAGGAGAGTTGCAGGAGGGCAGAAATCTTAAAAGTCTGGACCCCGGCCCCCAGAAGCTGGTGGTAGAACAGGAAATTGAATTCAGGTCCTGTGATACCTAGTTCAGTGCTTGGCGTGTTGCACTTGGCTTTAGACTGGGACTCGCCCAGGAACCAGAAAGTCACCAGAGGACACGTGAGGCTTCCATACCCCCCACTGCCAGCTTGGGCTTTGCATCCAGTCTCATCAGAGTTTCGACGTGGACTCTTCATTGGCCGTCTGAGTGCACTGGTGCATCGCTGCACCTCTACAAGCCTCAGAGCCGAGTGTATCACCTCCCTGTACAGTTTCTGGGAGAGCTCAGTGATAATAGGGATGTCCCATCCCAGCACAGTGACCTGTGTATCGCTCTGCTGCTCAATTAAAAATAGAAAAATTCTCTTAGCCTTTCCCTCAGTAGATTTCAAATCAGAAAGGAATTGCTTTTAGCATGGAAGGTTTAAAAGATTCTGAAACAATATCATCTTTTATAACCTGCTTTGGAAGTAAACCCAGTAAAATTCCTGCTAAAATATCACCAGCATTTCCTAAAAGGTATTGAGGTTCTGCTGGCTGTCTTCCTTCTGCACGGTTCTGTTCACATGAGCCCCTCTGTGTAGTAGTGACCGTGGCTGGTGGTGACCTTCCGTCTTGCTGAGAGATTCTGGGAGAAGAGCAGTGAGAATATCCTACAAAAAGTCCCCAGGGTCCAGGGTCCTCAACCACGCATTGCATTCCCAGAACAAAGCTGAAACGGGTTGCTCATATTCTATTTAGAATTTTTTTTTTACCTATATTCATAAGTACCATTTGTGTGTAGTTCTAATTATCATGTATTATTTGTATTAAAGTTATTCTAGATGCACAGAATGAATAAGGGAGCTCCTCTTCTATCTTTTTCTGTGGCTCAAAATAGTTTAAATAGCATTGAAACAATTAGTTCTTTAGAACTTAGGTAAAACTCAACTATGAGCCTGTCTGACTCTCCTGTCTTTTCTCTGATAGATTTACAGTCACCTCCTAATATCTTCTATGGTAATTGGTCTATTAAAAATTTCTGGTTTTTCTTGGATTGATTTTGGTAATTTACTTTTACTAGGAAACCATCCATTTACTGGAGGTTTTAATTTGTTATCACAGAGTTGCATGTGATATTCTCTTATAATTGCTTTTATCTCACCTACATCTGTAGTTATGTCGGCTGCCTTTTCCCTTTGAATCTTGTATAACGTCTCTTTCTTCATTCTCCATAATTGGACTTGTGAGGGATTTTTTTCTATTTTATTAGCCATTTCAAAGAACCGGCTTTTGCATTTACTTATTCATTTCACTATTTTTTAATTTTCTATTTCATCAATTTCAGTTCTTATCTTTATGAATTCTCTCTCGTTTCTTTTGTGGTTTCTTTTCCTAATTTCTTGATACAAGCAGTAAAAATGATGTTATAGCTTATCTTTTGCCTATTCTAATGAAAGCATTTAGGTTGGGTGTTTCTAAATAGTCTTAACTTTGCTCTTTATTTGTAATAGGAAATTTTTTTTGCCTTTATTTTCCAAATAGTATTTAATTTCTCTTTTGATTTTCTCTTTGACCCAGTAGGAATGTTTTTCATTTTCAAGTAAAGTGCTTTGAGTTTTCTTTCTCTAGTTTATTTATTTCTACTTGTATAAAATATGGCCTGAGCATGTGGCCTGTGAAAAACTTTGTTCTTAGGTTCTTGAATTTTGTAACATTTTCTTTATTTTCTATTCGATACTGATTTTTAGCCAGGCACGGTGGCACAACGTGCAGCCCTTGCTACTCAGGAGGCAGAGGCAGGAGTTTGAGGCTGGCCTGAGAAACATAGGGAAATCCTGTCTCCTAAAGAAAAACTACTCTCCATTGTTTATAATATAGATATTCACATTCATTGGTTGCATTTTACAATTCTGATATTATTCCTCTGGGGTCTTTGTTTTTAAAGTTTGAAATGTATAGAAAAGCAGAGGTAAGTATAATGAATACCATATATACATCACTAAGATTCAATAACCATACATATTTCCATGTTTGTTTTTCACTGAAGTATTTAAAAGTAAATTATAGGTGGCACCCGTAGCACAGTGGTTGCGGTGCCAGCCACATACACCAGGGCTGGCAGGTTCGAACCCAGCCCGGGCCAGCTAAACAACAATGACAACTACAACCAAAAACAAATAGCCGGGTGTTGTGGCGGGCTCCTGTAGTCCCAGCTACTTGGGAGGCTGAGGCAAGAGAATCGCTTAAGCCCAGGAGTTTGAGGTTGCTGTGAGCTGTGACGCCATGGCACTCTACGGAGGGTGACATAGTGAGACTTGGTCTTAAAACATAAAAAGGAGAAGGAAATTACAGGCTTTGTGGCATTTTACCCCTATATACTCAAGTTCCCATCTTTAATAAAAAAGAATGCTTCCCTATATAACCGTGATGCCATTATTGCACCGAAGAAAAGAATAATGATGTTCTATGATCTTCTAAAACTCTATCCATACTCGCATTTCTCTGATTGTCCCTAAGACGGCTTTTTAAATTGAATTTGTTTCAACTAGGATGCGAGGATGCAATTGATGGGCATGGAGCACGCCGAGCTGCTTCTTCATTATTTGCCTAATATTTCTGTCCATTTCTCACAGAGGCTGCAATTGTCTCTCACTACAATCATAGTTTTATCAAAAATATTTTTTTCTTTTCTAATAGTTTCTGCTTTATGTATTTAGCTCCTCTTTATTTTTTTCCCAGACAGGTTTAAGTTGCTTCCCTGTAAAATGTTCCAATTTATCACATTTAAATATTTTAAGCTATTTTTGAGATGAATATCCGATGGTCCTACTTTATTTTCATTTACTTTATTCAAGCACAGTTTGCCCAGACATTTAAAAAATATGTTGAGAAATTGTTTTTGTTTTGAGTCTATTTCTCAGAAATCGAATGTTATTGGGATTGTTCGTTGCCGTCTTTTGCTTCCTTTGCCTGTCGAACCCAGCGTGACTGTGTCTGCCTTTTAATGGGAGGATTCGGCTCTTCCCATTTAGAATGCCGACTTTATTTATGTATTTAATTCAGCTAATGTCATTCTTACAGTATCTTTTGCTCATTATTCATTCTGTGCCGTTGTTCTGTCCTTCCTCTTTCTGTTGTTCATGTTTTGATTTAGTCGGCCCTTTCTCAGCTTGGGAAATTAATTGCTGTGTCCTTCCACTGCCATCAGGGCCACCCCTCTCCCTGCTCATGTGACCTCATGCAGACTTCTCTGCTGTCGGTGGAAAGCAACATACCAACTATTTCGCACAATAAGATGTTCTGTTTTTTCTGTAATTATTCCTTCTCGGTCCAAAAAGACACCTGTAGCATTCTTTTCTTCCCTTCCCCTCCCTCCGCCCTCAAGGATGAAACCTTTGGAAAGTTTATACCTTCCCTTCCCCTCAACTCCTGACGTGGCTGAGCTCTGACTTTTTATTTTTTATTTTTTATTGAGTCATAGCTGTGTACAACAATTCAGTCATGGAGTACAGTGTGCGGGCTTCACATACAATCGGAGATATTTTTATCAACCTCATTGATATAACATTCATGATATTTTCTCATTTACTATGTGAAAACATTTTTGATCCGTATTTAGAAGTTTTCTCCTGACCCTTCACATATGCACCACAAGTGTGATCTCACCCTTTATCCTCTCTCCCCCCACCCTCTCCCGCCCCGTCCCACCATCTCCCCATTCCCCATATTATTGTGCAAAAATTGGGTTGTAGCCTTCACTTGAAAGTTATAAATTTGCTTCATATTAGGGGTGTATACATTGGATACTTTTTCTTCCATTCTAGAGATACTTTGCTAAGGAGAACATGTTCCAGCTCCATCCATGTAAATATGAAAGAGGAAAAGTCACCATCTTTCTTTAAGGCTGAATGATATTTCTAATCTTAAGGGTGGCCTTCAGTAATCTGAAATCTGAGCCTTGTATTGAGAGAGCCTCCCTTGAGTTCACACACACAGATTTCTAGGCAGGTGTTAAGCTCTGCTAGTTCTCTGTGGAAGGGATCGGTGGGAGAGAGGCATTTTCCTCCCATCACCACCACAGAGGATCTTCCTCTGCTATAAGGGTTATGAGCTCTTTTGCCCATATATCAGGACTGAAGCTACTCCCTTGGTCTCTGCCCCAGGCAAATGCAAATCTCCACAGTGGGAATCTGCTTTACCTGTTTATTGGGCAGGAAATGCCCCAGAAGATATTTCTTTTCTTAGGACTTATCATAACCTCTTCTATGACCATTATTCTCCTCAGAGTGCTCACAGACTCAGCAGGGTGTTTGTAATCTGTATCCCCAACAAACTAGAATTTCAGAAAAGGCAAGAAGCTTGCTAGTAGCGACTAGCTTAAAGGTAAACTAACTGACTTTTCTTTGTTCCAACGCACTCAGCTTACTTTTTAGTTTTCCTCTTTTTCTGGGGGTGCTTTCCTTTGCCAAGAATGGGGTCTTCGGTCCCCATTCACCCAGCAATGCTAGTATCACCTGAATCAGAGGATATGTGATGCTTTAAGAATTGATTCAATCTGAAGGTCTCTCCAGTATGGTAAGGCTCACCTTTAGCCTCTCAGTGTCCACCCTGTTATTCCATCCTTGAAGCCTAAAACTCCTCTCATCCAAGATTCTCGCTATGGTGATGACACATGGGTTTCCTTTTATCCCATATAGGATATATAAACTCAGAGCAAGAAAAATATGTGCTTTTTGTCATTTGTACATAAAGTGTTTTCTCTCTTGGCATCTCTGAGGCTAACAAATGAGATTTTTTTTCTTCCTAAATACTCTTCATGTTTCATGAACTATTATGAAAAGAAATAACATGCTCTGAATCCATCTAATATAGGCACACACATACTGAATGTTTTGTCCTTAATTATACTGTTTGGTTTGTGGTGATCCTTGTGATCAAAGTATTTCCCTTTCATGCTAGAAAGAAAAGTTTTGGGGAGAGCGAGGGAGCAAGGCAGAAACTCTCAACCCAGTTTGGTTACATTGAGATTAGTTAGCTATGTGATGATGCCAGTAACAAAAGAATGACCCAAATCCCCAAGCAGTCAAGTTTTCTATTTTTAGTAGAAATGGGGTCTCACTCTTGCTCAGGCTAGTCTCTAAATCCTCAGCTCAAGCAATCTACCCACCTTGGCCTCCAGAGTGTTAGGATTACAGGTGTGAGCCACTGCGCTGGCCTATAAGAGAAACTTTGATTAAGTATTTACAATACCAGGCAAAGTAGTAGGAACTTTATTTACTATATCTCATCTAATCGTCTCATCACCCTGTCTCCCTCATTTTACATAAAAACAAACCAAGGCTCAGAGAAGTCAGGAAACTTGCCCCAAATCACAATCCTGTGAATGGCAAAGTGGAATTTGTCCAGGTCCATCTGTCTGGAACCATCCTTCACCGGTGCTTTGCTGCCGCTGCTCTCCCTCCTGGCTGACCGGCTGTGCCCGTGACCCTGCCCCTATGGCCATGGCTGACTGAATGGGGATTCACGCTTGCCACAAGGCCCTACCACAGTTTTTACTGACATCTTTGGAATAACTCAGATTTTTATAAAAGATTCTCCTTCTGCTTTTGCATGAAACCTCCCTGGTCTAGTTTGAAACAAGCCAGCCTCCACTGTGGCTCTGCTGGGCTCTCCATCTGTTGATTCCTTCTGCTATTTGTAACTCTTTCTTTGATTTCTCAAGGCTTCAGTAGCCTACCTCTCCTGGACCAGTCCTCACACCCTGATGTTCTCACAGACATCTCACACATCAAGTTTTCTAGGCAGTGACCTTGCAACATGTACAGATGGGGAGTGGACAAGGAGAGAGAGAAGACTGCACATATTTGGCAAAATATTTGTTTATAACAATTCCTGGCATCAGGAGTAATTTTTGCTTTTTATTAAATGTATCCCTGCATTCCATAGCTGGCTTTCAATCTGGCCTGAGCTTCTTGAGGGAAATCTTGGGATTTTTGCCAAACAATAACACAGAGCTACATATTTATTTTATAAAAGCCAGCAGTGTCATCATACACAACTTCCTTCCTTTGTTGGAGCAATTTTCAAAAACACAGATCACAGCATTATTCAGTGCAGTAAACCACACCCTCCCCTGTTAGTGATATTGACAACAGCAGGGCAGAGCGTGTAAGTAATAGCCAAATGAAAAACATCGGTTCCAGTGCATCCTGTTATGAAACCTCAAGCTCTGGGTTAGAAAACTGACAAGGGAAAAAATTAAGAAACACGGAAAGAGAAAAGAATTTCTAATGGAGAAAGATGAAAAATAATAAAGTTCAAAAGGCTGTAGGCCAAGAAGTGCTGTGAATGCCCAAGACTCTAATTCTGTTAAATCTATATTAGTCAATAGGAGCAATCATTTATTGGCTATTTACATGTATAAGCAGGAGTTGATTAGATGTATATTTATCTGGCCTTCTCAAAACCTTGTGAAGTAGGGGTCATTTCTTGCACCTTACAGTTGAGGAAATAGGGTTCAGAGAAGTAGGGAGCCATGACCAAAGTCACAGCCATGACCCCAGTGGCAAAGCTGGAGTCTCAGTCTCCACAGTCTGTGCTGCTCCCGCTCCCTGCTGACTGGCTGCCCCTGGAGAACTTGCCTCTGTGGCTGTCCCAGATGGGATAAGGCTCGGACATCTGACACAAGGGCAGCTCATCCTTGGGCTTCCAGCAGACGGTGACTTGTCCGAGGAGATTGGAAAATGTGATTGGGGCCAATTTGATTCCTTTCTTACAATTTTAGAACCTGGAAAAATCACAGCCAATTAGCCATGGAGGCTGAGTAGAGGTTGGTGAGGTGGCCTCGGTGCAGGGGTGGCCAACCTGGGCCACGTGCAGTGAGAATTGCAGGCAGCAGGGAGGGAAGACAGGGTCAGATGCATACGAGAAGGAGAGACGGCAGGAGGAAATGAATGTGAAAATTAGAGAGACACAGATAGATACTGAGAGACAAAGAGGGTGAGAGCAGAGGCAGAGTTGTTGGGGAGGTAAAGAGAATGGAGCCTCAAGCTGGCTGCCTCAGTTCCCGACAGAGTCCTGATCTTAGGTCTGTGGCCTCAGTATGGAGCCTGTATTTGGGGACCTGTCAGGTCTCTATATCCTGGCCACAATCCTTTCTACCTGAGCTCATGTGAGTAGGTCTCTGTTGTAGCCCCTAAAGTTCTGATTTCAACAGCCTGATGCCAAAACCCTGTTACCATCTGACTGCACATCTCTCTTCATTTATAGTAATGACAACATCCACTATGTGCCTCAACTCCATCAACAAGCCCAAGTTTCCATGGGCCAAGTTCCTTATCTCTTGCTTTGGTTAAGGTGCCACTGCCACCATCCCTGAATAGAGGGTGCGACACCATCCCCCCAGGCTACTCCCTACAGGTCCCACCTTTTCCTCCAGTGGCCTAACTCCAGGTGTCCCACCTTCACGGCGATGGCAGCCACCTTCTCAGGCAGTGGCCTGGAGCTCAAAGGACACCGAGTGAGTGCCCACCCCAAACATTGCCTCCACTCTCAATCCTACAGGTCCTAAAACCAGAACTCTCCTCCTCTAATACCCAAATGTAGGTTTGTTGGGGCTAAGAATCACTCTGGACATATGACAAACAAAAATACAGGCAATTTAGTCAAGAGATTAAGACGTGAGAAGACCCTGCCTTTTTCTTACTGCTGTTACCTTGGGCAAGCTGGCTGACATCTCTGAGTCTTAGATTTCTTATCTATATAGTGACAGGAAGGTGCATGACATGAGTTGAAGCCCTTCCAGTTCTGACATATTAAGATCCAAATGGAAATACTATTCTCTTTCGTCGGCATTTAGAGAAGTGGATGCTGGAGTCTCTCTGAAATTTGTGCTTTAACCATCACACCTGCTCTGGCTGCAAGTATCAGAAAGGCATGGATAGCAAAGCTCACTGGATGTGGAAAAGGAACTAAATTAGCAGAGAAGCTGTAGAAACATGCTAACTGAAGGTTCAAGAAAAAGGGAGGGGGGCCTTGTATCTGAGAGACTTATCTCTCCAACTGCTCCAGGAGCATGGGGCAACTGTGAACAGCAGAGGTGCAGGGCGTGTGCACTGCTGAATTAGCAAATTTCTAAGCATGTATCACAGCAGGCTGGGCTTGCAGGCTTTATTTAGGTAAAACTCCCATTGAGTTTCTGCTTCCAGTGCCCTGTCTGACTCAGAGCTTCAGAATCTTGGCCTGCCGTGCTGTGAGTCATGGTGATGAAATTTCAAGAGAAGGGACATTCTTAAAATTAGCTTTGAGACAGCAACTGGCTGTCCTTTTGCTCTGTAAGCGCCTTTTCCAGGTTATTTTAGTTGGTCTTCATTTCAAGGGGACCTGGCATTGTTGGGCCTGCCCTCAGCCCCTCAGATTCCAGTAACTCCAGGGCCTCTCTGCACAAACCGAGGACTGGGGCCTTGACCCTCAGGCCTGGTCTGACCTTCGCTCTTCTGCCTTTGATCTTGCTGTGGTTCCAAGAGGATGGAGTGCTCAGAAGAGCCCAAGGCTAGGGCTTGGCTGGCTGGGTGGTCCACCCTGAGTAGAAGTTCCCCCGTGGAACAAAGATGGGGTGTGAGGGTCTCTTCTTCCCCAATCTAATCCCTCTGGCTGCACAGGCCCACTTTGTGCATTTTGACCAAGTCTCCTCCCAGGCCAGGAAATCAAAGCTGACACTGACTTTGCAGTCTGAATATTTCTATCAGAAATGAGATGTAGAGGAACAGTTTCTCCACTGTTCTCTGTACAACAGAGGGTTCTGTTGAAATGGGGCAGGCGTGGCTCAGTTCCCATCTTTCATTTACCCCATGGAAAGCCTGTTCTCTTCATTGTCTCCATCTCTCCTCAGGGACGTGCTGCCTAATGAGTATAATTGGGATTCCCCTCAATGAATCAAAGTCTGCAGAGAACTACCCAGGTCTTCAGGGAACATGATGAGAGCTACAAGTAGGAATGATGGGCCTAGCCCCTCTGGTGAGATTTGAGAAGCCCCACAATATCTAAATACAGCCTCCTTTTGCCTCATTCTTCCTACTAGCATGCATGTATTCATTTAATCATTTATTTAACAAACATTGATTGTGTACCAACCATATGCCATTCCTGAGCTGGGTGCAAGGAATATTAATATGAATAAAAATATAACCTGCTGTCACAAGGACCTCATCTTTTAATATGGGAATAATGGTTAAAATAAAATCAATTACAATGCAAGATGGTGTGCTGTGGGAGAAGCCCATACAAAATGTGAGATCCGGGAAGGAGGAAGGGAAAGGGAAGAATGTGGTCAGGCTTTAAGAGAAAGGTGAAGATGTTTATTAGTAATTAAGAAAACAAACAAAGAAAAAACAGGCAAAACCTTTCTAGTTTGTGTAACCAGTATGTTGAACAAGCATGACTCATACTTCCGGCATACTAGACTGCTGCCTCCTCCTGTCATGGTTCTCCTCCATCACTTGCTCTCTGAGGTTTCAGATTCATCGTGGTCAAAGCCATGGGCAGTTGGAGAGGTAAGGGGGTAGGTCAGCCTTGACTTGAGCTTGGCCTTTGGCCAGAGAAAGTATCCCCTGGATCAGCCAGTGCAGCTCTCTTTTAATGAGGGCCACACCAGTATTCTTCCAAGATCCCCTTCTGGGACCTTTGCCCTACAGTTGTCTCAACCCTGACATGTGTCTATATTCCTGGAGCCACCTGAGACATTGAGGCGCAGCACATTTCCAGTCTTCCTGCCAAAAGACCCTCAGTCCTCCAGTAGGCACTTTCAGACAAGATCTAAGATGACCCATCCTCTTTCTGGTGTAGTCCACATCTAGTGCACAAGACACAACTGTATCCCTTACCCTGAAAAACTCTGGAAGTGCAGTCCAAACTCACCCAGCACATCTCCTGGTTCTGGCACTTTGATGGCAAGTCAGCCCTCCTTACGCTCCACCTCGTGGGGGCAGCAACCAGGGCCCAGTCTGCTCTCCCAGGCAGGGCTCCGACACCAGTTCTCCGTCCTCTCTGCTGCCAGGACTTTCTTTTCATGTTCTCCAACAACACCTCCATTCCTCGCCCTAAGGGGAAGAGCAGTAACAGCTCTGTCCAAAAGCATCTCTTCTTTATCCCCTCCCCAGTATAGTCCCTCTGACTCTTTTCTCTGTTCTTGATCTGGCAGACAGCCAATACTAAAGCTGCATGCGCCTCTTTCCTTAAAAATCTGCATCCTGGTATATGCAGTCATACTCAATTTTTAATCTTTATATTGATCACACTTGGAGTCTCGGGTGAAGTAATGGCAAGAATATTTCTATTCCAACATCTTATGTCCCACTGTAGTAACAATTCTCACTGGGAATGGTGTCTCCCAGGATGCTTAACTCGGCTATGTCCTAGCAAACAAGCACTGGATGGGGGTTCGTGGAGACCAAATTATTCCCCAGATCTAGTTTGCAGTCATCATCAGCTAAACTTCTGAGCTCCTTGCTCACATCTCAGATGGATTTTTCTTCCCAGAGTTTACCTGGAGGACTGTGGGGGTAGGGTTGGGACCTGGATTAAGAGCAGGAAGCTGTCCTAGTTTTCTCAGTGCAGCTGAGAAATGACAAATATGAAAATGAATGCATGCTTCTTCTCCCTGAGGATTTCTTCACCCATAGAGTGTTATCCCTCCCTGACAGCCCAGTGACGCAGAGGTCGACCCACAGAGTGGGGGATCTACACTCAGCACTCACACAAATGGAGGCTGACCCCCTTGTGAGGCCACTTCGGTTTCCTTCTTCTTGGCCCACTCACCAGTACCTCTGACAGCGTTACAAGATGATCTTACAAGGCAAAAGACAGAAGGATAGCCCAGAAGACCCTGCTGCCCATCACGTCCCTAGTCTACGACACCTCCATATAAAGCCAGCCCAAAAGTCAAACTCCGAGCCGTGCGTAGGATGTGCAAACTGAATCACAGGTTGGTGACTCACTGGCTCAAGACCACACAATGAGTCAGGCAGAGGAGGCCTGGGGACAAACTTTTTAAATCAGAGTTTTCCAAACTGCCTCTAGGGAACCGCCCTTGAAGGAAATAAGGCTCCAGGGTAAATGGGTGGGGAGACTTGTGGAGATAATAACCCCCCAAATGGGGAACGATGATGTAACCTGGCTTTCTGCTTGGCATACTGAGAGCTTGGAGTTTTGTGCAATAGATTCTAATGTTGTTTTGTAATCCCTGACCCTGCTTACTGATAACAAATTCATCAGTCACCTTGGATCGGCTAGCTGCCCTTAGTGACTCACCCCTATTCATTATCCTCCAGCAACTGCTCCTGCTTCAGTGTTTATGAAATGCTAAGGCAGAAACACTGTCAAGACACAGTGGAGGTGCCACAGAGAGTGGCTAAAGGCACAGACTTGGTTATTACACAAACCTGGGTTTGAAACCTGGTGTCACATTTGGTGTGAGCTTGGACAAATCACTTGCTTCATCTTTTCTATCATTAAACTAGAAATAATAGTGCACTTGAAGGGTTTAATGGAGGAGAAAATGAGATTCTGTCATGGAACACTATTTAGCTGTTAAGAAAGATGGCGTCTTTACATCTTTTACATTTACCTGGATGGAGTTGAAATACATTTTTCTTAGTAAAGTATCACAAGAATGGAAAAATAAATATCCAATGTACTCCATACTAATGTGAAACCAGTACATAAACAATTACATGCTCATAGGAACAGTAAAACACAAATACATTCTAACAAGGGGTGGGGAGTGGAGACCATTGGCAGAAGGAGGGAGGGCCTGAGGCGGGATCTCACCTAATGTGCACAAAGTGAGGGTGTATAACATGCCCCCTGGGTGAGGGGCTGTTTTACAACTGGAATTTTACCCCGGAAGTGAGAACAATGTGACTTAACAATTTGTACCCTCATAATAATTTGAAATTAAAAAAAAATACAAGGTTAAATGGGCATAAAATAAGAAAATGGTAACAATTATAAAAAAATAAATTCTGTTTATAGCCTGAAATATAGGATGTGCTCTATAATAATTGAATAAATACTATATTCATTTAACTTTTTCCCATTGATTGCTCTTCTGTACAATTTTGCTAATTGTTTACAAAGTTAAATAATTATTTAGTAGAGTATAGAAAAAATTAAATTTATGCCAATATACAAAAAAAAATCAAATAGGAGCTGGGATCTAATCCACCCTCAGTACACTTCTGGACTTTGTGTTGTGAGTATTTGTTCCTGTTCATTCGTTAAGAGACTTGTGCACAGCTCTGCACCAGACATTATGTTATGAGACACTACTTAACCACCCACATACAAAGCAGAATAAAAACCAGTACACTCTAGGTATGGAGGTGATTCAAGTTCACAAAGTGACCCCTTGGGTTAGGAGGGTTCTGACAAATATATTTGAGGCAGAATTAGTGTCTGCGTCTGTTCGGGCTGCTATAACAAAAACTCCAGGAACCAGATACCTTACAAACAACAGAAATTTATTTCTCACAGTTCTGGGGGCTGAGAAGTCCAAGATCAAGGTGCCAACAGATTTGGTAACTGGTGAATCTATTGAGATTAAAAAAGTACAAAAGCATCTCAGAATGTTACTGCATCCATGATGGTTTTTAGTTGTTGTCTCATAGGTGATACCTTCTTGCTTCAATGTCACAAGAAGCAAACAATCTCCCTTGAGCCTCTTTTATGGGAGCACTAATCCTATTCATGAAGGCTCGGCCCCCTAGACCTAGTCACCTCCCAAAGGCCCATTGCATTGTGATTAGTTTGCAACCTATGCCTCTACTAGGAACAAACATTCAGACCTAGCAATTAAGACTGAGGCTTGGCTGGGCATGGTGGTTCACACCTGTAATCCTAGCATTCTGAGAGGCCAAGATGGGTAGATTGCTTGAGCTCAGAGTTGGAGACCAGCCTGAGCAAAAAGCAACACCCCCAATCTCTACTAAAAATAGAAAAATACTGAGGCAAGAGGATCGCTTGAGTCCGAGTTGGAGGTTACTGTGAGCTGTGATGCCGGGACACTCTGGCCAGGGCGACAGCTTGGGACTCTACCTCAAAAAAAAAAAAAAAAGACTGAGGCTTGGGAGAATTGGCCAGACCTACCAATAGGCAAGAGGAAGTAGGGCCTCAAGAAGCAGGAGAAACTCTGGCAAAGGCCAAGAAGCAGTAAATGCTGCACAGACAGAGAGGTCAGCAAGGGGATGGGACTGGCCAGCCTGAGCTGGGGGGTTTGGGAGAGATGAAGATGAATAGTACAAACCCTGGAGAGAGAACATTTTCCCCTGCTGAAGACAGTGTCTTGCTCAGGGACCTGCGGACACTCCCTGGGAAGGGGAAGTTTGCTTTCCCTTTCACTGAGAGGAATAAGACATGGGCTAGAGGAAGTTTTGTTGATAACCTGTTTTTCGACTTTGGTCCTATCACTTCCTCTCTCCAAGCTTGAATTCTCTCACTCATAAATGAAGTGGGTTGACCTGAGCTGAGGTTCTACACTTGGGCATGTGTGTGAATCGTGGGGAGAGTGGACCTCAAAGGCAGATTCCAGGGCTCCACTGCTGCATGTGGAGTCCTAGATCTGGGGTGATTTCCAAAGCCCCCTCCACAGGTAATTCTAGAGCAAAACTTCACAAACTTCTTGAACATAAGGATGTTCCTTTTTTGCATCAAAAAAAAATTCTGAACCTACCTCTATATAAATGTTGATGGATTTTTATGTTGGTTAAGAAAATACTTAACATCTAAAAACTATCATGAATGAGATGCTTTTGTAGTTTATTAATTTCAACAGAGGCACATGTTTGAAAAATAGTATTCTATGTAACTATGTATGTATGTGGGGGTAGGGTGTACAATTTGTTCATAACTTACAGTTTGTTGGGCATCCTATGAATTAGAATATTATGATCCATAAGCTCCTGGGTATGTAGCTCAAAAGTTGAAAAACCAATGAGGCATGTGGATTGCTTGAGCTCAGGAGCTCAAGACTAGCCTGAGCAAGCACGAGACCCATCTCTACTAAAAATAGAAAAATTAGCTGGGCATTGTGGTTGGCGCCTTAGTCCCAGCTACTAGGGAGGCTGAAGTAAGAGGATTGCTCAAGCCCAAGTGTTTGAGATTGCTGAGGTATGACCCCACGGCATTCTACTCAGAGTGACAGAGTGAGACTCTGCCTTAAAAAAAAAGATAGAAAAACCACCAACCTAAATTATGCATAAATTCCCATTTCAGAGCTAATAATCTGTGATTCTAATCAGAGGTCTCATGGTAAGTTTGCTAAGCACTTGTTCTTTTGCCGATGTTTGAAATCAAATAAGGAATTCTGGCTTGGGTTGAGCAAAAACCTCTGCTTCAGGTAATCCCAACAAAAAAAAAAAAAAAAGTTATACTGTTCCTTTTTCCCATATATTTATTTTTATCTATGGATTCGCAACAGGGCTGAGGAGTCAACCAAAAGAAAAAAAAATGATACTGGAATCCTGTTTACCAATGGGCTTTAAATTTAAATACAATAATATAGGCTATCAGTTAAGAGCCAATTTTGCCAGAGGAACTATTAATTCTCCTGTAATTGAGTCATCTATCAGAGCAAAAGTGGCCAGAGGCAGCCAGGCCCAGCTCGGGCCAGGGCTGGAGGGAAGCCATGTTTTCAAATCCTTTCTGTTAGCTGATATTAGACCATAGCCTGTCCCAGCATGACACAAGAATTGAAAGGGAACAGGAACTTCACTAGATCTTTTACTAAACACATCAGCTCTTTGCAGCTGAAGCCCCTTGCTGGGGCTGACACAGAAGGCAATTTCTCTCTGTGTCTTCATTAGTGTGGAAGCAGCACCCAGTTGCAGGAAGCAGCTGCATGTTTGGCAAGAAACCACCAGCACTGCTTCTTAGACATGTATAAGTACCCCAAGGGCTTCTCAGAAATGTCTGGAATAGGTTTCTGCCAAAGACTAGTCCTACCTTCAAGTAGGTGGATCTCAGTGCCCTTGAGATGTGGGTGCTTAGGTAAATATGATTGCCTTTGCAAAGCCTGAGGTGATCAGATTATAGAAGTGTAGGAGGGGGAGGTCAGGCACTGTGGCTCACACCTGTAATCCTAACTTTCTGGGAAGCCGAGACGGGTGGATTGCTTGAGTTCAGGAGCTTGAAACCTGAGTAAGAGCAAGACCCCCATCTCAATGAAAAATAGAAAAATCAGCCAGGCGTTGTGGCGGACACCTGTATCCCAGCTACTTGAGAGGCCGAGGCAAAGAGGATCACTTGAATCCAAGAATTTGAGGTTGCTGTGAGCTATGATGCTGCCAGGACAATCAACCCCAGGGCAATAGCATGAGACTCTGTCTCAAAAACAAACAAAAAAGAAATGTAAGGTCGGAAACCATGTTCATCAAATAGTTATTCTTTGTGGGGGGGGGTGCTTTGCCTTTAGGTTTCTTTTGGTTTAATGTTTGTTCATTATGATGGCAATTGGTCTCAAATACAAAAGCCTGTACCCCAGCCACTGAGGCACCTGCAGCTGCCTTCTCTTCCCATGACTCAATCTCAGGGTGATGGGAAGTACACACAAGTGAACCTTCCCTTCGTAGATGGGGCTCTGGTCTTTGGGTGGCTTCTGGTTTCCCAGGAACAGTGGGTGTTTCACTTCAGACTTCAGTAGAGTCCCCGAGGATGGATGCAGTGATGCCACTGGGTCAGGGGCATTCTTCCCGTCAATCTGCCAATTGGGGTCCACCCAAGTTTTGGTGAGGGCAGCTGAGACTACATGGTGGGACTGCACACAGTATTCTTACACTTCTACCACGAAGACGTCAGAGAAGCAGTATGGAACTGTTGGAATAATGCAGGTTCTGGAATCTGAGAGATACAGTTTTGAATCCCAGTTCTACCACTAACCAGCTGTACCGACTTGGGTAAGTCACTTAACCTCTCTGAGTCTCACTTTCCTCATCTGCCGAGTGGACCTGATAGCTTCATTTCATAGGGTTGCTGTGAGGGTTCGCGATAGCGTACAAAGGTGTGTGGCAGTCATCACTCAGGCCGTGTGTGGGATTCGGGATTCCTGAGAAGGAAGGTTATTTCAGAGCACGCACACGGGACCTCGTTTGCACTCCTTCATTCCGGCGGGCACCTCATTTTAAAGACACTTGAAACTGCCCTTCCCCCTGCACACCAGGAGCTCAGGCCAGCAACTGTCCAGTTTCCTTCTCAGCAGCATGGGCCCTGTGGAACTCTTCCTGCCCCTGGGCAGGGGCCGCTCTGGATGCCACTGACCTGCGTTGTACTGGGAATGACAGTCAGATGGCCACAGGATGAAAACGACAGGCCGGTGCAGGGCTGGAAAGCTGCTAACAGGAATGTGAAAACAAGGCTTTGGTTGAATAGTTGTGGCAAGTGTTTGTGGAACATTCCTCCTCTGTTCTTAGTGGGGGGAGGAGGAGCTCTCACCCCAGATTGCGGGGGTAGAGAAATCTGCTCTTCATTAGGGGCACACTATGTGCAGAGGGACCCGCCCCTCCAGGCGGCCCAGTGGTCACAGCCTGGGTGCTGAGTGGCTGACACCAGCTCTTCCCGGCACTCAGAATCAGACTCGAGGCACTGAACAGGGCTGCTAGAAGTCAACAGAAAATTTTAGGTCTTTCCACCCTTCTATTCCAGTCAATATTGCTTATATTTTCCACAGCAAACAAGGATTCCCCTCCTCACTGTGGCCACCATTGATGGAAGGCCGATTCAGAAGTCATTGGGCTAAGAAGCCCCTACATCTCTACCCAGGCGCCTCTGTGTCCTCCCAGTCATTACCCTGCTTCTTCTGCCCGATACCTCACCTAATCATTCATTAAGAAAATACACCCCATCGGCAAGTACATTCCACTCATGGAAGCAGTCAGTGTCCACCCAGGAAAACAGAACTGTTGTTAAGATTTTAAAACAAAGATAATTCAATACTATAAAATGGCAAAGAAAAGATGAAAGATGGGAGAAGTGAAACCAGAGGTGAAGAGGCAGCCCAGAGCCTCTGGCGCCCTCGGCAGAAGGGAGAAATTGGAAGGTGGGGGTCCTTGAGCCAGGGTGCTGGGCTCATTTGCAGACACCAGACCACACGCCTGCAGGCAGCTGGCCCCAGGAGGAGAAGCAGAGGCTGCTGGAGATTTCACCAGAGAGCGGAGGAGGATGAGGAGGAGGAGAAATGCTCTGCTTGCTCCCTTCCTCCCACCCTACAGTCACCCGCCAGGGCCTCCCATTGACCACACCATGGAGGAAGCAGCTGAGACAGAGCTGGGGTCCACAGCCTGCAGCCCAGGACATAGAAAGTCAAGCAGGAAAAGGCTCCAGAACGTCTCCCAGGGCAAGCACACCAGGGACAGGAATATTATTTACTCCACACATACACAATGTCATTCTCAGGTAGATATTATTGTTATCTCATATTTCTGATAAGGAAACTGAGGCTTAGAAAGATTAAAAAAAATGCCCCCAGATCGTTAAAGGTAAGATATTTTGGCATCCTACCTACTGAGACTTAAACTCTCAAATCATTTTTTTCTCTCCTGACAGCTTTATTGAAAGTTAGCCAGATTTGTCTTTAAATCAAAGATTTTTAATGTCATTTTTGAAAACCACAATTAATGAGAAACACATTAACTGCAAAGAGCCAACCACTAAATAAAACCAGCCTGTGGCCTGCTGCATCTTGACGGATGGTCAACCTTGGAGCAAGAGGCAGGTCCTCTGGGGACTGTACCACGGCGTGGCAGTGTGGATGGAGCACCACTGGGGTCAGTTCTGGGTCTGGTCGAATCTGCCTCTGATCTCACCAAGTCGTATGAGAATCCTTGCCTCGAAGCATGGCTCAAGAATTCCCAGAGCCGTGTAAGTGGTCAATGAGGGAACATGGCTATCTCATGCCATGAGCCCCTTCCTCCTGAAAGCCTCCTCTGATCCCAAATCAGATCATTTAATGTCCCTCATCACTATCATTCAGAATCCTGTGCCTTCATCCATTATGGGCCTGATGCATTGCCTTGTCCTTGAGTTTTCTCATTCATCTGCCCCAGTGGATTGCAAGCTCCATCAGAGTGAGGCCCTTGTGTGCTCAGTGCTTAGCACAGCACAGAACATGTGATAGGTAGATAGACAATAGAAATTTGAGGAATGTGTGAGTGAAAGGACAGGTAGGAACCCAAGACGTCCTTGATAGGATGATGTAGTGGAAAGAATGTGCGGCCAGGCGTCCCCTGGACCTAGAATTTCTACTCACAAGATGTGCAATCTTTGTCACTTGAGGTGTAAGCTTGAGTTTTCTGCTCTATAAAATGGGCTTCCTAATACCTTCCTTAAAGGGTTATTTCAGCTATTCAAAGAAATAGCATTGCTTAGGGACCAGTGTTTCCTTTCTCCCTTAAATTTTTAAAGGAAACCACTTTGTTCATCTTTAAAATGTTTTTGGCTTACCATCAGGATTAAATGTCAGGATTCATGGGCCATGGTTTTGAAGCAGGATAATGATAGGAACTAACATTCAGTACAAAAAATAGAAATCACTTTGGGTAATTCAAGAAAAAATGGGAATTGAATGCTAGGAATTAGGGAAATGTAAAATTGTTGAAAGGTTGGGTAGAGTAGATGTCAGCGGCACCACTGGGGTTTTGAGTGCAAGGGCGCTGGGTCCACCATGGCTGCCAGCCCATGCCAGGAGGCTGCTGCTGCTGCTGCCATCACAAATATTCCACACACTGGCTCTAAATTCCAGTCTCTGTAACCTTATGTATTGGCTTTTTATTGCTGTGTGACAATTCTACTACAACTTAGTGGCTAAAACAATACATGTTTATTATCGCACAGTTTCTGTTGGTCAGGAGTCTAGACATAGCTTAGATGGATCGTGTGATTCTAGGTCTCATGAAGCTGCAGTCAAGGTGTCCACTGGGACTGCAATCTCAGCTGAATCTCTATGGGGGAAGGATCTGCCTCCCAGCTCACATGGCTGCTGGTGACATTCAGTTCCTGGCAAGCTATCAGTTAAGGGCCTGAATTTCTTGTTGTTTATTGGCCAAAGAACACCCTCAAACCCATGCCACATGGCCACTTGCTTCCTCAAAGCCATCAAGGGAGGGAGCATCTCCTACCAAAACAAATGTTATAATCTATCCAACATAATCATATACACACAATTCCATCATTTTTTTATGTTCGAATGGTTAGAAGCAAGTCCGAGGTCCTACCCATACTGTGAGAGAGAGGAGGATCATGGGGAAGGGAGAACTGATATTCAGGGAGTCGATTCAGAGTATCAATAACAGTGTCATTTATTTAGCACAGGATACTGAATATCTTATTATAATAATATGATGGCCCAACATCATCAGTTACTGAAAACTGCTCGTAATTTCATTACTGAAAACTTTCTGTCGTCATCAATATTGGAAAATAGTTATGAGCATGGACCTGTAGTTACATTGCCTTGGCTGAATTCTGATTCTGGCTTAAAGTCTTCATGTATAAAGAGGCACAATAACAGGACACCCTGATCACACCCTATCTCAGAGCGCAATCAGGCCCCGTATCTTTCCCCTTGCACCATAAAATGCCTGTGTACAGTCCACACTCAACAAAGACCAGGCACTATCATTACAAGAGGCCAAGCAATTTTCCATGTGCTTTACATTCATTATCTCATTTGATCTTCAAAAAAGCCTTATAAAGTAGTTATTGTTAGTATCTCCATTTTACAGATGAGGAAACTGAGTCTCAGTAAAGTTATATAACTTCCCAAAGGTTACCAGAGCCAGTTACTGGCAGAGTTCTTATGGCTCTTGGTCACTAGGCTTAACTGCTTTCTCTTTATCCTTTGATGATAGATTTTATTTTTTGCCAATTGCCACAGTTATTTTTGAGTTCATCATATCAACAGAAATAATAATAATCCCTTAAAAATATGCAGCACTTTACAGTTTACAAAGTGCTTTCTCACTTGAGCCTTCTGATATGTATTTGTTGTATTGTAGAGAATATTCAATTAAGCTATGGAAGAAGAGAAAATAAATTAGACAGATGGAATTAATAAAGGGTTAGAAACTATGGCATGTGCATATTTAACATAGAAAGGGATAGAGGAGATAGAACAACCAAGAGACACCTAACATTCATGAGGCACCTGTGCATGGAATATAAATTACATCCCAATATGCATGAGATATATAAGGCACTAAATATACATGAGCAATCAATATTCATGAGGCCTTAATTCAGCCTTAAATTGATGACATCCTTTCTAGCTCTGTGTCCTCTGCCCAAGAAACATAAATGAAATCCATGGCTTCTTGGCAGACTAAATGAAAATCCACAGCTCTCATTCAATGTATTCATCCAGTATCTCTCCCCTTCGCTGAAACCTTGACTCTAGTCGTATAACCAAAGCATCAGGGGGGATGGCTGATGTAGCAGAGAGATGGGGTATATGAGCACGACCTCCCTCTATGTCTCAGATAGTGTGGTCTTTTCACCCTGATCACACCCTATCTCAGAGTGCTGTTATGCCCCATATCTTTCCTCTTGCTTCATGCTTTATATTGATTTTACAACCCCTGTGATTCAAGCATTTTCATTTGGCTAGGGAGTCTCTCTGTTCTATGACCCTGCCTGACTAGGAAGCACCAGCTTGGCTTTGGAGGCTAGCATTGCATGAAGGTAGTTTCTTATTTGACAAATGATAGGATGTAGGTAAAGATCATGATCCCTTCTTTAAAGATAAGAAATTTAAAAATATAAAGGGTGTGTGACTTGTTCAAAGTCACATAGCTATTAGGGGGATTAATTGGAATCTGTATATAGGTTTCTGCAATTCCAAGCCTTGTTCTTTTTTTTTTTTTTTTTTCCTCTCTCTCTAAACAAAATCCTTATGCCCAAAAAATGTCAGGGAATATTATAACATAATGAGTTGGATGTTTCTTGTGGCACTGTAAAGGAAGAATCCAAAGCTCCTCTGATGGTAAAATCCAGATAGAACAAGACATTGCTGGCAAAGGCCTCATTTTGGTGGAGCCGCACTCCTTGGCACGCCCATGCTAGGCATGTCTTTAAAAGGGCCCCCTTGGTTCAGATTACAGTCACCCTTCATCTGTTCCTCATTGATTCTGTAAACACAGGCTCCGTGTGGGCAAGGCCCATAGCCAACAGACACGTTGGGGTTCTAACGCTGTTAGGAATTAAGTCCCGAAAAAGGGGAGGCCTGAGCCGGAAAGGGTTCAGTTGTCTTCACATCCTTCCCAAAGTTGGATTCCTTGCCAGACAATATCGGCCTCCGAGATTTGGCCTGTGTGTTTGCTCTGGCTCTTTTAACTGTTGACTTTTGGATCAACTCTAGGTTGGCTTGGGTATGAAAATTGCTTTTCCAAGATTAATAGTAAACTTGAATATGCACTTTTTGGTCTTCCTTCCATTCTCTTCCTTGCTACTTTTGAAATCATGTGCATTTGAATCATGTTGTTGCCAAGGCCCTATAGAGAAGAAAGTTTCTCTAGTGAGCACAGGACCAAGACCTTCATTTTATCTGTGTCAATTCACAAGGTCTGCTGGGAAGCATCAGTCTTCTCAGATGAGGGAATGGGTAAGCCTCAGTGGAATCTTGCAATAATTTTTGGAAATCACCAGACCCTCAAAACATGTAATTTTTCTATAGATTTGCACTGACTTTGCCGTTTTGTCCATTGCATCCTATGTATCAGTTATTCACCAAAACACTAGACTAGGAAAATATAACAATAATTGTAATTCATGGTTATAGAGAACAAATAGTTTTAACATGGACGATAGATATAATATAATCTATTTGGTTTCTTTTTAAATATTTTGTTTTTGTCCATATGTGTTTTGTGTGTGCAGGCACACATATAAACAATATGGGAAAATTCTGGAAGAAGAAAAACCAAAATACTCAAACATACTCCATACTTGTGGAGGAATTATAGGTAATTTTTATTTTTTTCTTTATAACTCTGTATTGCCTAAAGTTTTACAATCATCTTTCATTGCTTTTTCCGTTTTTAAAAATAAAACTACTCCATTTGAATTTAAATAGAAATAATAACATTTGACAAGGTCTTCACTGTTTTCAAGGACCTTTAAAAGCTAAATCTTAGTTGAGTTTTGTTTTGTTTTGTTTTTATGAGACAGAGTCTCACTTTGTCACACTTGGTAGAGTGCCAATAGCATCACAGCTCACAGCAACCTCAAACTCTTGGGATCAAGCAATTCTCTTGCCTCAGCCTCCCAAGTAGCTGGGATTACAGGTGCCTGCCACTACGCTGGCTATTTTTAGAGATGAGGTCTCTCTCCCACTCAGGCTGGTCTCAAACTCCTGAGCTCAGGCATACCACTGGCCTCAGCCTCCCAGAGTGCCAGAATTACAGGTGTGAGCCACCACACCTGGCCCCTCCTTATTTGAGCTTTGTAACATCCCTGGGAAGTCAGTATTATCTTTGTGCTTGTTTTATAGATGGCCCAGAGCTACTGTTGTGTGCGAGAACACACAACTAGTATATGGCAAGCCTGAGAGGCAGACAGGTACTGTTGATGTCAAGGCCCATGTTCTTTCCACTCTGTCCTAGCTGCTCTCTGCAGTTACATTCAACACAGTGTCCCTGGTTTTAATCAATAGTTGCTCTGTGGCACGGTGCTCAGAACGGGTATGTAGATGAAAATCCTGCCTTCCAGGAATTCATAATGCAGAGTAGGGGTTCTCAGCCCCAGCTGCTCATTAGATTCACCCTAGGCAGGTGGGTTTTTGTTGATTTTTTTTAGAGATAGAGTCTGACTTTATTGCCCTCGGTAGAGTGCTATGTGCAGTGGTGTCACAGCTCATAGCAACCTCCAACTCCTGGGCTTAGGTGATTCTCTCACCTCAGCCTATTGAATAACTGGGACTACAGGCGCCCACCACAACACCTGGCTATTTTTTATTGCGGTTTTGCAGGGGCTGGGTTTGAACCCACCACCCTCCATATATGGAGGTGGTGACCTACCCACTGAACCACAGGGGCCGTCATTGGCAGGTGGTTTTAAAACCGTAGGTCACACCTCAGATGTTCTTGAAAACTCCCCAGATGATCCAATGACCAGCCAAGATGAGAACAACTGATCTACAGGGGAGATGGCACATCCATAAATAGATCCTGTGAAAGCCAATATACACCCAGTTAAGTCAATTCACGGCCTTGTTTTCAGTATTTTCTTCTGGCACTTTATGGCTTCTTGGCATATGGATCTCTTTGCATGGAGATCATGAGAATTTAAGACCATAAACATCTCTTAGAGGCTATTGTTGAAATTAACCAGAAATAACTTTCTCTTTGATTATTAGAAATACTCTTCTCTTTGCTAGGCAAGACAGCATAGCAAAGAGAACTCTAGACAGGGGGCTCTGAAGATGTGGGTCTGGCCTTGGCTCAGTCTATAAGAAATTGGGGTTTGAAACAAATCCTCTCTCCTCTCTATTTCTTCCTCCGTAAAATAAAGGAATTTAATTAGATGCTGCCTTCAGGTACCTCCAGATCATATTTCCTATGATTCTATGTAGCATGTAACCCTAAATTATTAAAAAGCAAGTAATCCAAGGTAGACAAAAAAGTTAAAACTATCCATCTATTTTAATTATCTATTGCTATTTAACAAATCCCCAAAATTAGTGGCTTAAGACAAGAATGATTTGTCATTTTTTTCAACTATGTGGATTGATTAGAGGTTCTTCTACTGGTCTCGCCTGGGCTCACAGGTACAGCTGCAGGCAGAGGGAGCTCAGCCGAAGATGAGACATGCAAGATGGTCCACTTGATTGGCAGTCAGTACTAGATGTTGGCTGGAGAGCCTTGGTTCTGCTCCACGTGACCTCTCATCTTCCAGGAAGATAGACTGGAAGTGAGTGAGTGAGTGTGGCAACTTACAAAATTTTCTGAGCTTGCTGCAGTGTCACTTTGGCCATATTCTCTTGGTCAAAGAGTGTCATAGGATCATCCCAATTTGAAAACAGTGGAAAAATAGGCTCTACATCTTGATGAGAGGGACAACAAAGACATGTTATAAGGGGACATGGACAAAGGGAAGTGTGATTCATGTGCGGCCATTATTATAATGATTACTGTCTACTATTTGTGCCTGAAAGTACATATAATGTAGTGGTCAGGAGCACAGACTTTGGATTCAAACAGGCTGATTTCAAATCCTACCACTGATATTTATTAGTCTTGTAACATTGGGCAATGAACTTAAATCACTTTCCGCCTGGTTCTTCATAGGTGAATTGAGGAGGATAATAGTAGTGCCCACCTCATAGGGTAGCTATCATAAATAAATGTGATCATGTCTGCAAAGTCCTGGCATATAGTGAATGTGTCCTAAGAGCTCTCTGCTCTTAAATACCGATCCAGCTTTTCTGCAAGAGGTGAGGAGCTGCTTCATCCCTCAACCAAAGGCAGCGAACTTTATCTCTCTCTTTTCTAACATCAGCAACATCAGTTGGACTAACTGCATGTGAGCAGGTAAGAGTTTGAATGAGAGAGTCTTTTGATCTTCTGTTGCAAACCTAAGAGGTTAAAATTCAGTTATGCTTATTATCATTTAGCTCATTCACACGCATAGCATTTCTTCAGCGAAAGCCCCTTCTCGGCCTACTGTTAAAACAAGGAATGTGACTTATGGCCTCAGCAAGAGGAGTGTGGTTCAGCAAGAATGGCTCCTGTTGTTTCCTGGCAGGCCTTGGCTGCCAGATCCCAGGTGAAAACAGCTTTCCCCTACCTAAGAACATCAGCCCCATCTGCACACAGCATGCTACCATTTGCTGGTCTTATCTCCCTCTGGACTCATGTAACTGAGGGCTAGAGGAGACCTCAGGTCACTGGTGTGGTCCAACCTGCTATGTGCCTGAGGTAGAAAGACTCCCTGTGTCAAGACTTACCTGTAACTTGTTCTTTCTCTGAGGCAGTGAACCCATACTCAGCAGTCTGACTCAGGGCTTTGGAGTCAGAAAGACATAGATTCCAATCTCTAGACTAACACCTCCTAGCATCATGATTTAGGGCAAGTGGGATAACCTCACCAAGACTCAGGTGTTCCTTCTATTTTTTTAAAATGGAATAGTCTTACCTATTTTGCAAATAAAGAGTAGAAATAAGTATTAAAAGCACCCAGCACAGACTATGGTTATTAGGAGGATTAAATTAATTTTTATAAAGTACCTAAAAATGCATGGTATATAATAGGTCCTCAAAAAAAAATATTGCTTTTATTTTAGTATCATGGTGAATCTAAGTGTGAGGCTTTTCTTTTATTCATTAGATTATTTAACAAATCATTGCTAATCCTGCTGGAATGACAAATATATATCAAATTCCAAACTAGAAGCTCCATGAAAATAAGGATCCTGCTTTTTGGTCACTGTTTAGAAAGAGTTTAGTACCATGCCTGGAATATAGTAGGTGCAGAATAAGTGTCTGTTGAAGAAAAGACAATCTAGTCTCTGCCATAACTAAGTTTGGATTTGAAAAGAGGATGAAGAATATACACAAATGCCTATCATTTCAGGTTGATTGATTCAAGTGATCAGAGAAATACAGGGTTGTAGAGAAATTGTGTCCTGTTGGGGTCTAAGGCTTCAAGGTAGAGAGCATTTAGAATGAATTTTGAGGATAGAATATCAAAGGGCAATGTGGAAAGAATATAGAGAACAGAGGAGGTCAAAGATTAACTCACTGCTGAAATCTTAGAATTGAAGCTATAAGCATCGCTCTCCACAGCTGTGTGTTTATGTGTCTGTAATTTAGAAAGGCCTCAAACACCTCTCATTAAGTGAGTGTGTGGTATTTTTGTACTTCTGGGCAGTATTACAAAATCAAATTATAAAATCCCTTAAAGGAGCTGACCATATCCAATTGGCATCGAGATAAATAAGCTCATATATAAATTGAATATTACTAAAATTCCCAGAAATAAAGGAAATTAAGCCTCAAATACTTTCAGTGTACCAGAAAAAAAAAGAGAGAGACAGGTATTGTTATAGAAACTAATTGGAAACTTAAAAAAATTTGCACAATGTAAGTAACTTTTTGGCAAATAAGACTAGTTTGACAATTTTAGGTTAAAAAAACAGGTTTGTTTTCTGAGTTAGAATTAACTTAGGTATACGCTTTTATAATATTTGAATGCATGCTTTCTAAACTTAGCCAGGCTTACTGACAGAATAAGCTAACATTACTTCTATTAAATATTTAAGATTAGGAGAAAGATTTATATAACCTGAAGAGAAACCTGATTATAAATATTTAAGATTGTGAAAAATATAAATTTGCATTTAACCAAATGAACTCTTTATTCTGACAAACTTTATTTCAGCAGTAATTATGTTTTATGGCATATAAGCTTGAAGATAATTTCCAATATCTTTAGCTAACTTAAAACTTTGGGCTGACCCTAAAGAGAGTTAATTAATAGATATTCATTTGATTTCTGGATCATTTATAAAAGGTAGAATACTAAAAGATAGTTACTAAGTTCAATTTACATTTATATACTTTTGTTTCATATGTTCATATGCTCCAGGGAAACTATATATATTTGGGTCATTAATGAATGTGCTTATATCTTGCCACTCCAGGAAGTTGTATTATAAAGGATGTGTAATGCATATATAAAACGTTGTAGAAGATTCATGAAAAGATATATGCTGTGGTCAAATCTGGCTAAGGTTTGCTGGGTTTATCTATGAGATGTTCATCATTGTTGTGGTAGTTTATACATCTCTAAATTGTAAGTGATAGATATATAAAATCTGTCTTGTCTCATAGAGGTTAATTGACTTCCTATCCCCTTTTGGAAAAACCTACAAGTTGGATTGGACACCATTACCTTGTCCAAATTGTCAATCCTTCTCAAATTTTCAAATCCTCCAAATTCCTTCAGTATATAACTACAACCTTCCAGACTAAGTTTTCTGATTTATCTTCATGTGCGTGATGGCATTGCCAAGAACTATGACCTCACTGTCCATGTTGCTGTTGAGACTCTAGTTTGCTGTACAGCTGGCCATTCCTCCTAGGATTTGAAGAAGCCCTCCCAGCTGGAGCTTGACTTCACATAAACCAGAAGGACCCATCACTACAGCAGACGATGTATGAGCCTGAATGCTCCCTGGATAAGTGGTTCTCTGAATTACTAGGGAAATCTGGCAAAATTCTTGGGTCATACACATGTAACCAAGACTGTAACCAAGATTTATATGTAACTGAGACATGTGGACACAACATCTCCCAGAACATTGACATCCTCGCTTGAGAGCTTTGAGAAACTCAATGATGAATGGCATTCCCCCACTGGCCTGCTGAATTTCTTTCATCTGGTTACCCCCAGGATTTAATTCCTGAGTCTACGTTAATACATCCTTCTACATTCATTTTTCACTTTATGCATTCTTCTTTTTTGATGTCTAATCCATAAAACCCTAAAATAAACAATCTGTATCTCTACTTCTCTACAGAAGATTCAACTGGCTCTACAAGAATGATACCAACAAGCAACATCAAGAGACAGTTTCTTAGATTCTGCTTCACTCCATTCAGAGGGTAATATTCACTAGTCTTGAACAAAAGGGCACACTGACAAAGTTGAACTCACCTACGATCTGTGCTCTCAGGAAACAGATAGTTAAGAGATCCTTTCCCTGGCTCAGCACCTATAGCTCAAGTGGTTAAGGCGCCAGCCACATACACCTGAGCTGGCAGGTTCAAATCCAGCCCAGGCCCGCCAAACAACAATGACGGCTGCAACCAAAAAAATGGCCAGGCATTGTGGCAGGTGCCTGAAGTCCCAGCTACTTGGGAGGTGGAGGCAGGAGACTTGCTTGAGCCTAGGAATTGGAGGTTGCTGTGAGCTGTGATGCCACAGCACTCTATCCAGGGTGACAGCTTGAGGCCCTGTCTCAAAAAAAAAAAAAAAAAAGAGAGA